>BGNK01003960.1:36057-62720 GCA_003297005.1 Symbiodinium sp. clade A Y106
CCTTGTTGCGTGCGATCACCAGAGCATCCAGGCCCAAACCCTAATAACGTCCATTCCTAATTGCGCTTCCGTACCCAAACGACAATACCGCCCATTCCTAATCGCGTGCGAAAGCCGGAAAATCCATCCATTCCTTGTTGCGTGCGATCACCTGAGCATCCAGGCCCAAACCCTAATAACGTCCATTCCTAATTGCGCCTTCGTACCCAAACGACAATACCGTTAATTCCTAATCGCGTGCGAAAGCCGGAGCATCCATCCATTCCTTGTTGCGTGCGATCACCAGAGCATTCAGGCCCAAACCCTAATAACGTCCATTCCTAATTGCGCCTTCGTACCCAAACGACAATACCGCCCATTCCTAATCGCGTGCGAAAGCCGGAGCATCCATCCATTCAGAGCATCCAGGCCCAAACCCTAATAACGTCCATTCCTAATTGCGCTTCCGTACCCAAACGACAATACCGCCCATTCCTAATCGCGTGTGAAAGCCGGAGCATCCATCCATTCCTTGTTGCGTGCGATCACCAGAGCATCCAGGCCCAAACCCTAATAACGTCCATTCCTAATTGCGCTTCCGTACGCAAACGACAATACCGCCCATTCCTAATCGCGTGCGAAAGCCGGAGCATCCATCCATTCCTTGTTGCGTGCGATCACCAGAGCATCCAGGCCCAAACCCTAATGATGTCCATTCCGCATTGCATGCGTTCACCAGTGCCCAAACCGCGAGCGACCACCAAAGCAGCCATGCCCAAACCCTCTGTAACGTCCATTCCTTATTGCGTGCGATCACCAGAGCATGCCCAATCCCTAAATAACGTTCATTTCTCATTGTGCGCGATCACTAGAGCATGATGTCCCAACCCTCTTAACGTCAATTCCGAATTGCGTGCGATCCGTGCCCAAAACACCGATATCATCGATCCTAATTGCGTGAGTGCGATCACCAGAGTGTCCATGCCCAAACTAAGCACGTGGCCCACATCTGCTAGAGCAAAACCGTCTACACTACCAGTGTCTGTTCCTCCTTCACCCGAAGCCCCAAGCCTCGCAGCCCTAAGTTCTATCCGGTTCTATCTTCATGTCAATTTCAACAATAAGCCTTGGATTTTGTTTTTGACACAATCCGGGACATGTTCGCGTGCACGCGGTGCTTTTTGTGAACTATGGTTGCCGACTTATATGTCTAAGGAAGCGGCACAGCACAATGCACATTTTTTCGGCACAAGATTCGACAAGCCAGTCAGGCTAAAGGGCTCACAGCACAAAACTCTTGATGGTGAGTGTGCTGTAGTTGCCTCTCTTTTCTCGGGGTTGATTCAGTGCTTTACAACAGTGCAGGCTTCAACCTTCTCATCTTCAACCAAGTTGTCTACTCGTCTCGTTCCTGCGTGAGCGGCTGATGTAAGGGAAGGAACCTTGTTGTCATTACTTCCGAGATCCCAGGCTTCAAAAATGATATTGAAGATAGTGCAGATTCTTGGCAACTCATGTTCATCGGAGGGTTTGGGGAGGTCGGGATCCGCTCTGCCAAAACGAGTTGGTGGAACGTCCACGAACTTCAAGGTTGACGTCGCAGCCCCATGAGAGCGGAGGCATGCAGAATGGGGACCCCGCCACCCTCGCGCATGCACTAATCTCGAAGCAAGCTGCATATTCCGCAGGCGGTGCGAACTAAGCCGTAACGGTTTAGGGTTTAGGGTTTAGGGTTTAGGGAAGCAAAGGTCAGCTCGGATGGCGGTGGAGTGGTAGGATGGTGGAGCAGGTCCCAAGCTCCAAAGCAGTGAGCCTAAATCAGAAAAGGATGTTACATGCCAGCCGGGCAGTCAAGCCTTTATCAATGAACAGGAGCTTCGCGTAGTGGTGAAGAACTACCGCAGGATCGGATCTACAAGAGAGCTGGCCCACACTGCCTGATGCCAGTAGCCTGATGGGATTATTGCTGCGAATACTACAAGTAAACTGCATCCCGCCCTCTCTTGTCAATATTATTCTTCTTCTCTCAAATATTAACTTGCTTCTTCGTGTATCAATAGTGTGTGACGGCTTTTTTGCTCTTTGTGCTACTCATGTTGTGTCTTCTTCCTCCTCTTCTGCTTCTTCTGCTCGCTGTTCTTGCCATTGCTAGTATTCGCGTTTGTGTACATGCGAACACCTTTGCCGTCAAATCATATTTTCTCCTCAAAAGCTGGCAGGGGCAAACCGAGCGAAGCGCTGGGTGCAGCAGTGCGCGAGGAACTTCAGAAGCGAAGCCTGGTTCGCAAAGAAGTGCCGGAAGTCCTCCAGGTGAAATGCGATCAGCGCTACTGACATGCAGAGCTCCAAGGCCTGTTGGCCAGTGTTGCTTGCAAGACTTTCCGGCCTCCTTCAGGGCCAGTGTACCCAGAATGTCTAGGCCTTGAAGATTGCACAAGCCAGCCAAAAGCCAAAGAAGCTTCAGAGCGTGATCATCAAGTCGAGGTGTGGGCACGCGAGCGGGTGTTTCGGCATGACATGCATGAGCCCTGAGTTGATGGCCTGCCAGCTTCTTTTCGAAGACAACTCCCGGAAAGTAAACACACGAGGATGCCTTCGGAGACATCCGGAACGTCGAACCCGAGACCTCAAGGGCTCAAGGGCCCCTGACGAGACTGCAAGAGCCGACTGCGAACACTTCTCAGGGCTTTGGCGCCATCAGGGTCCACCAGTCTCCGTAGCATGCGCAGCGCGAGGGCCTGCCCACTGACACCGGCCATCGCGTAAATGCAAAGAAAAGGAGGCCACAAGCCTGGAGCTCCGCAGGAACGTGCTCTTGCAGCAGCACCTGGGTTCAATCACAAAGCGCTTTGTGGGTCCAGGCGGCAGTGGATTAACTTTCTGCCTGCACGGACTGCTGCTCGTGCACATGGGTGGATGATCTAGCCTCAGGTGTTCTTGACAGAAAACTAACAACTCTCTCAACTGCTTGCCCTCTGCCCCGAGCCCGTTTTGCAGGATATATGGTCGGAAACCGCTGTTTGCACGATGTAACAAGCGCGGACTGCACTTGTGCCTTCACGTCTGGGGCGGGAATCAGAGGCTAGAGCAATCTGCTGCATCATCTCCTCCATCGCGTCCAGCATGGACGACCTCTTCACTCTCTCTGTACCCTCCCGACTGCCTTACACATAGCGTACTACGGCTACTACCGCATACTAGAGTACTGGGTTCGAGTGCAGACACTTGGTAGCCCACTCAAAGCCCAGCCCAATCACATGTGTGCCTCAGGGCCTCCGGCAGATTCGCCCAGGATGACTGGAGCACCTCATAGCGGCTCCAAACATTGCAAGCATCGCCTAGCATCCGACACGCTTCTGTGCGATCTTCACCTTCTAAGTGCACACGCCAACCATCCTACGATCAGCAGAAAGGAAAAGCAGGTCCAGAAGGGGTCTGTCTTTAGCCCAGCGACCTCAAGGGCCTCCCCGAAACGGAGGTAGCGGCCCAGCTGTCGGACGAAGGCCGCCCGCGACCGAGGCTCCCCTTTCCCAAGTGCGGCTGTCAACTCCGGACAATCTCGGGTAGAGTGCGGGGATCAGTTAGGGTTGCGGAACGTCTGCCACCTGGTAACAGCAAGATCCCACTACATGGCAACAGAGACAAGAAGAGAGACAGAGAGAGAGAGAGAGGGAGAGAGAGAGAGAGCGAGAGAGCAAAAGGAGATGGAAAAGAGAGACGATATCTAGTTACAAGGCTGCAGCACTCCTGGAGTACGAGTGCAGATTCAAGCTTCTGCATTTCTTTGCTACCAGTACTCACGTAGTCCAGCCTCTGAGGCGGACGAGGACTCTGCCCAAGCGGGGAAGCAAATGCCTCGCACAAAGCCGATGTGAGACAGTGGCAATATCAGATATCAGCAGTTACAGAGAGGAATCCTCCAAACGGCTGAAGTTCATGGGCCCCCACAAGGCTCCGCCTCTTGCTGCTGACTGCAATGCCTTCGACAGAACCTGCGATGCAGTGCATAACCATGACCGCATGAAGTCCACCTCAGCAAAACAGGACCTCGGCGAACCCAGAGTCTGCTGCCAGCTCGTGGAGGGCACCCTGCAAGCCGCAAGAGGATCCAAGGCTCAAGATCCAAGACCGAAACGCTGCGAGAGGCCTCCTGGCTGCTGACGACCTTGGCCTCCGAGCCGTCACGAACGGGCACGGCCACCGGCATGGGGGGAAGGGCACGGCACCGCGGGGCGCTGCTCTGGCCTCGAACTCCGACAGGGCCTGGCCCAAGGCAGAGGAGTCCAAGCTGAGCTTCCTCTGGTCCAGCCTGGACACCCATTCGTGCTTTCAAACATGCGTGGCGGCATCTCTTCCAAGCCAGGAGCAAGAGTCGCAAAGTCATCCCTCCAGGCAGAATTGGAGTCGGCGTCCTGCTTCCAAGTCGCGTTTCTGTCGTCACAGGCTCCGTTTGTGGTGGCCTCTCAGACAGAGAGCCACTCCTGCCTGGCAAACATGCAAAATCTCTGGATCGGGGGGTGCGTCTCATCATGATGTCTACGGCTGCGAAGAGCCAGGCAGCCTGACGGAGAGTAGCCTCCGCTTGCGACAGCAGCACCAGCTGACTGCAACCTGCCAGTCGGCGGCCGCCACTCCAGTCGCAAGAGCTGCGTGTCTTGCCGCCTCGCCTGCTTCTTTCGACTTGGGGCTTTCCCTCGCTCCCGCCCGCGCCCAGGCCACCTCGAGGACACAGGCCAGCAGCGGAGCATCCTGCGCAGCATCCTCGGGTCTTCGGCCTTCTTTCGTCGTGGCGCTCGCACTGATGCCAACCTTCCTCAATGCCACAGTCAAAGTCTGTCATAGTGCCAGTTCTCCTCGAAGACGTCCAAGGCCCATGCTCCAGTGCCTTCCGCGCTGCATACGCCTGAGCAATGCTTTAAACTCCAGCCGCGACAGTTCCACAAGGGAACCTTCTCGCTGCCGTAGGTTCCCGGCATTCTGCTTCATCCTGGAGGTGCATCTGGAGTCCTTCCTAATACGGACAATGCCCAAGGCTGACTGCGACACATTCTGGTGACAGGACGGGCTGAGCAGATAGCGCCAGCTTTTGCATCAGGATGATGGGATGGCAGTCCTTCCCGTTCCGCCGAGCGTGCCCGCATCAAGGTTCGCCAAAAACCTCGTCCAACAAAAGGCCGTCCTCCAGCACTGGAGCCAGGGCGGTGCCTGCAAGCACGGGGAACACAGGTGGAGAGCCAGAGAGCGGGACAGAAAGACAGAGAGAGAGAGAGAGCGAGAGAGAGCGAGAGAGAGCGAGAGCTAGTGATGACTTTTGGAGCTGGTCCGAGCCGGTGGCTCTTACGCAGGTGGTCGAACATGGTTCAAACTGCTGTGTTCCAGTTTGGGCCCAGGCCGTGCTGCAACACCAGCTCCAGGAAGAGCTGCGTAGTTTTTTCCAGCACCTGGGGCAACAATTCCGTTTGAGCTTCAAGGAATCATGCAGGATAAGGTGCCAGGAACTGAGAGACCATGAAAAGGAGTTGGCTGGAGGCTGGAGCCTTGTCACGGGATCCTCTACAGAGAGAGAAAGAGAGAGAGAGAGAGAGAGAGACAGAGAGAGACAGGGAGAGACAGAGAGAGACAGAGAGAGACCGAGAGAGACAGAGAGAGACAGAGAGAGACAGAGAGAGACAGAGAGAGACAGAGAGAGACAGAGAGAGACAGAGAGAGAGAGAGAGGGGGAGATAGATCATCCTCTGGCAAGTGGGCATGGGGCTCCGAAGACGTCTCCACCCTGATGGCCCCAAGCCCAATAGACGGGATCCTCTGCAATCACATAGACTGAATTGTTGTACAGCATGCAGAATGATGTCACAAAGGAAGAGGAAGAGAAGTTGCAGGCAGGAGTTATCTTGCGGCCCCCCTCCAGAACAAGAAGCCCAAGCCTTGAGCCTCTCGCACAACCGAAAAGCTGCAGGCTGCAGGCACTGGCGGCACTGGCCTCGGGATCGGAATCCAGCTTGGTGGAAGGCGAGAGCAAGCCGAGCCTTCCAACGAGCCAAAGCTTGCAAAGCTTGAAGAACGTAGTCGTAGACGTGGACTCAATGGACTCTGGTTTCTGTCAAGATCCCGGCAGAACGAAGAGGCCACCAGCTGCGAGGAATGCCGGCAAGGCTGCACCGTCCTGCCAGGCACAAGAGACAAGTTGAAACGTGGTCAACCTTGGAAGATTGATAAGCACAGGATCAAAGCAGAGGTTCACTCTCTGCGGTGCATCAAGTGCCAGATCAAGTTCGTGTGCTTGACGCGAGGTTACAACACATCTATAGCGCCCGCTGAATCGCGTATCTACGGGCTTCTAGGCCAACCCAGCTCAATGCAGCCTGGGCCGGCAGCAGCCTCCTGAAAGCGTGATATCGCTCATTGCCTCTCATGCTGCTCGCAGGGCCCCTCAGGCGAGGACCGCAGAATGTCCAGCGCATCTGTCCGAACCTTTCGAAGGCTACTTGTATGGGTTCAAGTCTGTTTAGATCAGAGCCTGCAGGAGCTGTGGACCACCAAGCATCAACATAGCCTCGGAGGGTTGACGAAAGGTCCGCTTGCACTCAAACAAACTCCGGTGAGTGGTTTCGAGATGCAGGCGAGCAGGATGGACATGGCCTCGGAGCTGGCCTCATGTGCAACAGTGGCGACAAGCACAAAAAGACCGCGCCTTCTTGGTGGACTTAGTATGGCTCCTCGCCGTGGGCTTTCAGGGCAGCGTGGCAGACGGTCCGGGCGATGTAGGAAATCTGTGTACAATCCAATGATGCAGGCCAGAAGTTTCGCCCCAACAGCTTGAAGGGGACACATCCAGTCCTGTGCCCGGAAGGATGCGAAGATGCCCCTCACCTCTTCCAAGCCTCAAATATCTGCTGGAAAGCTTTCGAAGCGGCTTGTAGCCTGGGTCCCGTGCTGGGCTTATCTGGCAACGGCGCGCCGGTCACCTTCTCTGTAGCAGGGGCTCCTCTGCCTTCTCTGCCACATCGCACGACCGCTCGCCTCAGAATCTGCGCGGTGGCAGGTCACCTGAGCCAGGTCAGGTGGCAGCGGTAAGGCTCTCTCTTTCTTTCGCCAGGGCTACTCTCTTCTCCTCTCCCAGGCTTAAGGGGCGAGTTAAGCCCCCCGGGCACCAAGGCCTGCCCGCCTTTTACGGGCTGTTTAGAGGGGTGCGAAGGTTTGATGATTGTTCGACAGAAATAGCAGACAGTGTAAGTATTGCTTTGTTTGCTCCCCCGAGCGTAAGGACCACAGCCGAAATACAGCACAGTGCAACGATGCAGAACATGTCCTCATGGGTCCCGGAGCATCTCCAGCAATATTATGGTTGTTAGATCGCAAACAGTATGCAACGTAGAACCCAGAGTTCATTGGAGATGTCGATCCCCCGAGGCTCTCGCATGCTGCAGTGACCGGTTGTGAGGGTGCTTCTGTAGCATAGTTTTGGTGTCAACCGAACCTGCAACACATAGGACATACTGCACCTACAACAGCTCCCTAGAAGCCAATGTTCTACCAAGTCTGCGTACAAGAAGCTTTCCTGTATCCCCCATATTGACCAGTCATCCTACATGCAAGCAGACTCCCCGCCGTTTTTGACAGAGGGAAAGTAAACTGATGGAGTCAGGTGAAACTCTGTCTCGAATTGCTTTGCTCTGTTCCTCTCTCTCTCTCCCTCGCTCTGAAATGCGCGCACCGTGCTGCCGTCGTCGAGAACTTCGCCCACCACGGCTGCCTCGAGCAAAGAACTGGCACGAGTCGAGCAACTGAACATGTTGGTCGAAGGCGAGGACTGACAGACGAAAGGGGTTTATGCACAGGGGGTAAGTGCAGTGCAGCTGCTGTTCCTCTGCGTACTCAGGCTTCAGTGGCTGGGCCGAAGGCTAGACGCAGCTGAAGCTTTGCTCTCGGTCACCATCTGTGTCGCATCACCAAGATCTAAACAGTCAGCTTTGCCGACACAGTGATTCCTTTTGCACATCAGAATGGGAAAAAGCTTGCGATTTCCCCTGCACGACGAGCTGTATTTGAGGACGCAGCATCTGTCAAGAAGAAGCCGTCTGCCTCAGTCCAACTGGACACGAGAGAGACTCACGATTTGGGGCAATGAGACTGAGCTCGGAACGCTGGCCATGCGGAAAAAGATCACGGGCAACCTTGCCCAAAGCAAGGAATAGTGAATAGTAGAACTAGCCACTCCTTTTCCAAACTGTGCGCCTGCTTGGAAAGACGGACCGGAAGTCTTCTTGGATTCGCTGCCGCAGGGAGGCCTCAACCGGAGGAAGCCATCTGAGTCACAGAGAGTTTGACGAGGGCTGAGACAGGACAAGGATCCACCGTGCTCGCAGCATCGATTAACACCACGAAGCGCACCTCCAGCTAACCGATGCTTGCTGTCTTCAGATCCAGATCCTACGACGGTCATCTGCCTCTTCTTCGGGCCCTGCAAAGGCCACGAAGAGCTTCATTCTGCTCTTCGGGATCACGGGGCATGGCACCCGCACGGAAAGCAAACAGCAAGACTCCTCTGGTTCGTTCGTGGAGCTGTGAGCACTGCTATCGAGCTGGGTCGTGCCGCACCCTAGCTGGATGCTGGGGATAGTGCACCTGTTCGAAACTAGTTCTGTCTCGATTGAACGGCAGGCACCTCAAGACACTGTCAACTGGAACAACTGGACGCACGTGACATGGGCATCTCAGTGTGCGAGCTGCCCCCTTTTGATCTCGCATTTCTGCGCACTAAGATACATTATGTGAAATGTCCACAACTCAGGCATGGATCATCTCTGACACATTGGTAAAGCTCCTCTGAAACTGCTGAACCACCTACTGCTCAGGCAAAAGCAAGTAACAGGATGCTGTGAGAGGAAGGCCAGTCTGGAACCGGCTCTTCTCCCAGCTTTCCACCTGCAGGCGCTTAATCCGGCATCAGCGCTTTGCATCTTTGCCCTACACACAAATGCTCAGCCTGTACACTTTCTGCTTTCTGCTTCTGGCCTGAGGGCATCAACCGCTGATGGCGCCACATCCCTCCAGTTTGTAGGGCATATTGTCGCCACTGCACGGTATGGCCTTGCCAGTGCCTTTCCCATTCTTACATCTGGCCGTGACACTGAACGATGGTCGCTCTAATGAATAAATGACGATGTTGTAGTTGGCCTTCTCCGTTGAGCTTGGCTCTATGCACTTTTCTGGCTCACAGCCGCCCACGCTGTACGGTTCGTTTGCTGTCTTGCATTTTGTCACGGTGGCGTTGCCCTTGTAGCCATCAGCGCAAATTGCACCGACGTCAAACTGCTTCCGCAACATGGACCTCTCAAACCTGGACGGGAGGGCCGATTAATATCCATTACTCACTACTGTCGAACCAGAACAGAGGAAAACGACAGCATCCGGCACAGGCAAGACACACGACATAGCCCTCATCTGCGGTCTTCTTCGGAGAAGTACACAAGGAAGGGCACCCCTCCAGGATGAAGGCTTGGCCATCTTCGGAGCACTTCTTGGCCTTGCCAGTCCCAACTCCATTCTTGCATCTCGCCGTGACGCTGAAGGAGGGCGCGTCCGTGCTGTAGATGGTCAAGGCATACGCGGCCCGATCTTCGGCGCTGGGAAGTACGCACTTCTTGGGCTCGCAGCCACTTAGAACGTACGGCTGTCTGGCTGAAGGACACTTCGAAACTTTTGCAGTGCCCTTGTAATCCGGCATGCACAGAGCATCGACTGTGAACTCCTCCATCACGAGCTTCTTTTCGACCCTGGGAAAGCGAAAAAATGAGGGAAGCGGGCACAAACAAGTTCCTGTGTGAATGAAGCCTTACTGAACAGGGCAGGCCACACAGTATAGCCATCGTCGGCCGCTCGCTTGGGAGAGGCACATGCATCCTTGCAGCCCTCCAACACAAAGGGCCCACCGTCGTAGGCACACTCGGTGGCTGTTGCGTTGAGGAAGCCATGCTTGCATCGAGCTGTCACACTAAAGGAGGGCTTCTTCAGAGAGAAGATGGTGTAGTCGTAGTTTGCCGAGTCTTGCACACTCGGTTCCACGCAGGTCTCAGGGACGCAGCCAGTCAAGGAATAAGGCTCGTCTGCTTTCGGGCACTCCGTGACTTTCGCGAAGCCCCGGTAGCCCTTTGCACACTCGGCTGTCACTTCGAAGTTGTGACGCATCTTCGATTGCTCATACCTGAAAAGCCACTAGTCTTACAAAAAAACCACCAAGCACGGCCCGCGAACCGAGCTACCGTAGTCTACGACCGGGCCGTAGCACTGCCCTACTGCTTGCATCCTTTCGAAGCTACTGTTGTGCGAAAATACAAATAAGCAATTTGGTCGAGGTTTAAGCTTGACAGAGCACACGACGTATCCGTGGCCCACGTCCTCTGCTGGGGAAGCGCACTCACCGATGTAACAGCCCTCCAGCGTGTAGGGCTCGCCGTCCTTTGTGCATTCTTTGGCTTTGCCATGGCCAATTCCACTGGTGCACTTGAGAGAGACGCTAAAGCTGGGCCGCTCCAGAGAGAAGACCGTGAGGTCGTACCCCTCCATCTCACGAGCGGTCGGCTCTGTGCATTTCTCTGGCTCGCAGCCACCCAGAGAATATGGCTCGTCGACGTCCTGACAGACACCCACCGATGCCTTGCCTTTGTATCCAGCGGCACACTTCGCCGTCACATCGAAGGAATTCACAATCATCGATGCTTCGTACCTCAGCATGGCAAAAAACCAAAAGGGCGACTACGAGCCGAGAGTCGCTATGAGTCGGTATGAGAGAAGCAGAATTGCAAGCATTGCAAGCAGGTCGCACCACATAGCCCCCACTCGCCGCATTGCTTGGAGAAGTGCATTGTCCGGGAACACATCCCTCCAGGGTGAACTCATCACCGTCATCTTTGCATGGGACTGCTCGAACCACCTCACCCTTCTTCTGATGGGTCTTGCATCTGGCAGAGACACTGAAGCTGGGGAGTTCCAGCGAATGCACTGTGAGGTCATAGGATGTCATCTCGACTTCACGTGGCTCTACGCATTTCATGGGTTCACATCCAGACAGGATGTACGGCGTCTGGTCCTCGGCGCACATTTCGACCTTGGCACGGCCCTTATAGCCTTGGGCACAGCGCGCTGTCACCTCGAAGTGATTCGTTTGCCGAGATCCCTCATACCTCAGAGCCGTGGAAGCGTACTGTCACTCAGAAACATGACTCACGAAACTTGAATCCCTCCACCAAGTTGCACGACGTATCCATCGTCCTTCTTGGCCTTTGGTGACAAACACTCCAAAGGCTTACACCCTTCCAGTCGGTAGGGTTGGCCGTCCTCCTCGCACTGAACGGCCTTCGGGATGCCAGCCTTCTCACCCTTGCAACGAACACCCACGCTGAAGCTTGGCATTTCCAGTGATCGCTCCGTCACCTCATATTGCACGTGCTCCTGGTGTATGTACGTCGGAGCCTTGCAGGTCTTGGGCTTGCAGCCGGACAACGTGTAGGGCCCCTCGTCAACTGTGCACGTGGAGACTTTAGCATGCCCAGCGTAGCCTTTCGCACAGGATGCTTGCACGTTGAAGGAGTTCGACATGATGGACCCCTCGTACCTGGGAGTTTCATGGCAACAGGCAAGCTCATGCTTGCATAAACAACATACATGCACGAAGACGAAGCTTGCGGGGTTCTCACTAAACTGATGCAAGGCTAGCCTTCACTTTGGTCAAGAGCAAAATTACATGCCTAAACCAACAGGATCCGACAGGTCAAACCAATGCAAGCTGCACAACATAGCCGTCACTCACCCCTCCTTTCGGAGATGTGCACTGCAGTCCCATGCAACCCTCCAGCGCAAACGGCTTGCCATCTCCATCACATGCTGATGCTTTGGGAGTGCTGGTTTGCCCTCCCTTGCACTCCACCTCTACATCAAAACTTGGTCGTTCCAGTGACTTCACTTTGATCTCGTACTTGTGGCTAACCTCGTCCGGTGGTATCGCACACTTCTCTGGCACGCAGCCGGAGACCGAGTATGGCTCACCGGCCAAAGTGCACTGGGTCACAACAGGCACACCCATGTATCCCTCGCCACATTCGACCTTGACGTCGAAAACGGAAATCAGAAGGTTGCTCTCTGTCCTGGGCTTAGGCTCTACACAGGCAGCAGCGACAGTACTGTTCACACCTGAACACTGGAAAGACTTTCCACAGTGGGTACGCTGCTACCTACAGTAATTCTTGGATTCAGGCAAGAGGCACCACATGTCCCTTGGGGATGACCTCTGGCTTAGTGCAGTGCTGCTTGCATCCCGTCAGTGTGTAAGGCTGCCCATCCTTCTTGCAAGAGATGGACTTCGCTGGCGTGCCGACGTCAGCACACCGCGCAGTGACGCTGTAGCTTGGCAGCTCTAGCGACGTCTCTGTGACCAGGTAGTTGACCAGAGAGTCTGCATCCGGTGTTGTACACTTGATAGGAACACAACCGGCTAAGCCGTAGGGCTTGTCGTGCTCGACGCACTCGGTGGCCACAGGCGTGCCAATGTATCCTGCCGCACATTTTGCTGACACCTTGAACTCACGCATGAGCTTGGAGTTCTCCGTCCTGAACACAAGACATTGTCGTGCAAGCAAGCGCTTACAAATTCGGTGATAGCTGCATCCAGGGCACACAACGTAGCCTTCTGTCTGCGCCGGTGTGGCACAGACTGGAGGCGCACAACCCTTCAGGGTGTAGGCATGCTCATGGTCGGTGCACACTTTCGCCGTGCCGGTCCCTCCATACTTGCACCTCCAGGCCACCATGGGCACACGATGGCGCACACACACACACACACCCACACGCATGAAACAGAATGAAGCTACATCTGCTGCAACTTCTTGGATTTACAGTGCGCACACCGTTACATTGGGGCCTCACGCCCACTTTGAAGGTCGGGATATCCAAGGAAGACTCCGTAAGATCGTAATCCGTCTTCTCGATTCCGACGGGAGCTTTGCAAGTCTTCGGCTCGCAGCCCGTGAAGGTGAAAGGTTCTCCGGGCTGCGTGCAGCGGTGGACCACCCCAAGTCCCATGAATCCTGCGGAGCAATCGGCAGAGACCTTGAAGGATCGGAAGTGCCGGTCCTTCTCGTACCTTGGTCTCGCCAGTGTATCTCTACGTCTCTTCTCTGTCTTGACTGCTTTCCTACAAGTAGAGGCAGGGACCCCGGACCCCGCTCTTTTCTGCAGCCAGGGTGCACTGTGTAGCCGGTTTCCTGCGTGCGATGGGGAGACTCACAGGAGGCCTCGTCGCAACCCTTCAGCGTGTAGGGCTCGCCGTCGAAGATGCAAGGGACAACCTCCCCGGCCATGCCTCCCTTCAGACATGTGGCCGACACTCCGAAAGTTGGCTTTTCAAGGGACGTCTCCTTCACCACATAATCCTTTTTGGCCTCTGCTGTGGGTGCGATGCACTTCATGGGCCTGCAGCCTGAAACGCTGTAGGTCGTCAGCGGCTTCGAGCAAGCACTGACGACAGGCTTCCCGACATAGTCTGCGGCGCAGGACACCTCCGCACCGAACAAGCTCTGCTTAGCTGGACAAGCAGACATGCACCTAGCCCAGTGACTCCGGTGTTTCAAGCGTCAGTCAGTCGTTCTAAGGACGCCACCTCCACATCGAAGTCTGGCATCAGGAGGTTCTTCTCATGCCTCGCGTCTCATTTGTCGGGTCTCAAGCTGCGACGGCATAACAAGAAGGAGGCAAGGAAAAGACTTGCCAGCTGCTTTCCAGACACACGACGTAGCCCTGCTCCACACCCAAGGAGGTGGAGTTACACTGCAGGAAACAACCCTCCACCTTGAAGGGCTCGAGGTGGTTGGAGCAAGCAGTCACCTTCCCCTCCGTGACTATCCCATTGGGACGGTATTTGCACCGCGGTACAACACTGAAGAAGGGTCTGTCGAGGGACTTCACCTCCAAGTCATAAGCCTGTAGCTCTTCCTTGCTAGGCATGACACACTTCGCTGGTTCACAGCCTTGGCAATGCCGATGCAGGACAAGGACAAGCAAACCTATCCAAAAACGGTGTCACATATGGCATGGGTTATTCAAGTATATGCAGGAGGATGAAGATCTGATGCTTTGCAAGCGACCGGTGAGATTGTACACCTCCTCGTGGGACTCGCACGGTGTGATCTTGGGCGTGCCGAGGAACTTGTCGAGGCACTCTGCCTTCACGTTGAAGTCTGGCAGCTGCTTCGAATTCTCGAACCTCGGATTCAGAGGAACCTCAACGCTCCCCCAAGTTTCACTCCCTCCACCACATCTCTCTCAGCCGAGAAGCACCATGTAGCCGTTGCTGGTGAGGTTTCGGGGCGACTTGCACTCCACAGGCTCACAACCCTGCAAAAGCGTCGCATTCACGAGGCTTGTTTTGAGTCCTCCCACCCCCGCCCCCGATGTTCCCCTAGTCCCCTGAGTCCTCGATGACGTATGGCAGATTCGGGCCCTTGCAAACGCTCACCTTGGGAGTGCCGAAGTAGCCCGCGGCACACTTCGCTGTGACGCTGAACATGTTGGGCGCCCGATGCAAGTTGCTCTCTGTGATGACATAGCCTTACACAAGCTTCGAATCATTTCAGCAGTCTGAACCGCACACCTGCATCTACGCTCTGACTTAAAAGAACGACGGGCTTCAAGGCAGTCCAGGAACCTGCTGTGTCTCCGACTGGTGACGCACAGAACTGCTTGGTGCATCCGCCGATTGTGTATGACGTATTGTGAGCCTCACAGATCTTGACTTCCGGCGTGCCCCCAAAACCGTCCTCACAGTCTGCGTGGACCTCGAAGTCCAGCTTCTGCAGGGACTTCTCAAAGACAATTAAACCATCTTCACTGCTTCGGGCGGCCGACGTACACTTGAAAGGTACGCAGCCATCGACGGAATATGCGGTGCCGTGTCCGGGGCAGGTCTTTACCGAAGCGACACCCGTGTAGTTCTCTGCGCAAGACACCTTCACATCCAACTTCAGCATCTTCAGCGACGTCTCCTTGTCCACGGTGTAGCCGATGAGCTGTGGGGCAGCTGGCTTTGTGCAGAAGGGGATGGAGCAACCCTTCACGGAGTACTTGCTGTACTTTGAGGCACAAACATGGGTAGTGGCATTCCCAAGCGCATCGTCCGTGCACGTGGCCGAGACGTTGAAGGTGGGGACTTCGAGGCTAACCTCTTTGATCTTGTAGGCCACGGTGTCCGAAGCATCCGGCGAAATGCAAGGCTCTGGGCGGCAGCCAGAGAGTTTGTAGCTCTCGTGGTGTGCCATGCAAGGCGCCACCACGGGAGTGCCATAGAAGCCAGCAGCGCATGTGGCCGTCACCTGGAAGCTCGGTCGTTCGAGAGAGCCTTCAACCACAGTGTAGCCCACAGTACTCGCCGGTGCGTTGCAGACTTCCGGAACACAACCCTCCAAAGCATAAGGCTTGCCGTCCTCTTGGCAGGCCACAGTCTTTGGTGTGCCCATATACTTGTCCGCGCAAGAGGCATCCACCTGGAAGTCCAGCTGAGTCTTCACGTTTTCAACAACCAGGTGGCCGGCCGGCAACACCGGAGATGTGCACATGATCTTCCGGCAACCAGCGAAGCTGTAAGGTAGCGCATGGTTTTTGCACACGCCGACCTTGGGAGAACCGGTGTAGCCCTCATCACAGCCGATATCCACCTGGAAAGTGGTAATTTGGAGTGACTCTTCGGCAAAGACCTTGTAGCCCGCTGGAGGGTCTTTGCTCATAGACTCGCACACTTCATGTTCGCAACCCTCAAGCTTGTAATACTCTCCGTGCTTCGTGCAAGGCCGCACACTGATCTTGCCCTTGGGAACGGTAGACTCGTTCATGTAGCCGGGATGGCAGCGGGCATTGACAGTGAAGCTCGGCACCTCCAAAGAGCCTTCCTTGACCAAAACGATGTCTCGCGGCACATTGCCGACGCGGGATTTGCAGACCTTCACGCTGCAACCTTCCAGGGTGTACGGCAGCCCCTCGCTCTTGCAGGCCTTGGCCACAGGGGTGCCGTAGTAGCCGGCAGCACACTCCGTCTTCACTCCAAAGCTGAGCTGCTCCAAGGAAGTCTCGGATTTGACGATGTATCCGGTGGGTGGTGCAAGTGCCATGGAGGCACAGACAATAGGATGGCACCCGGTCAAAGTGTAGGCCGTCTGGTGCGAGCTGCAGGAAGTCACCTGAGCTGTTCCGTGGTAGCCTGGCGCGCAGCTGGCTTTCACGCCGAAGCTATGCACTGTGAGCGAGGACTCCGTGTTCACCACGTAGCCTTCCGGAGAAGTGTCTTTCAGGGAAGTGCAGACCATGGGCGCGCAGCCCGACAGCGTGAAAGGCTTCCTATGCTCGGAGCAGGGCTCAACGACCACCTCGCCGTACCAGCCGGCCGCACACTTGGCGCTGACGTTCCAGCTTGTGAGTCTCCGGGAGGACTCGTGGACAATGGCAAAACCCTTAGAGGTTTGGGCAGTGCTGCATTCAATCTCATGGCAGCCACCAAAGGTGTATGGCCTCCCGTGTGCAGTGCAGCGTGTGACACTGGGGGTCCCAGTGTAGCCTGCTGCACAATCGATTTCGACACTGAAGTGGGGCCTGGTCAGGGAGGCTACAGTGATGGAATAGCCCTCCTTCTCTGCATCAGTGGGCTCTGTGCAGGTCTCAGGCTTGCAGCCCGACACCGTGAAGGGGAGGTCGTGACCACTGCATGCCGAGACCACCGGGCTTCCCATGTAGTCCATCGCACATGTCGCCGAGACATCAAAGCTCGGCCTTTCAAGCGACTTCTCTGTGACCACATAGCCCTCGGTAGCACCCTTCGAAGGCTTGGTGCAAAGCTGGGGAAAGCAGCCGTGCAGGGTGTAGGGCTCGTCGGCTTTGGAACAATCCGTTACACTCGCAGTTCCTGTGTAGTTCAAAGCACACTTGACGTCCACATTGAAGCTGCGCATCTCAAGGGACTTCTCCTCAGCAATCGTGTAAGCCTTGATGTTTGCGGGTCTGGTGCAAACCGAAGGCTTGCAACCGGACAGGTTGAAGACCCGGTCATGCTGTGCACAGGCTGTCACCAGAGGAGTACCCTCGTATAGCCGGGCACATTTGGCGGTTACTGCGAAGCTCGGGCGCTGCAGCGACTCCACCTGAGTGACATAACCTCAGCGCAAGCAAACCCTGCAGACCCTGGGCATTTCAACATCCGGCATCACGGTTAATGCAATACAATGCTATGCAACACAATGCAATACAGTGCGCTGAGGCAAGGACCGACCACATCCAGCGGCTCGAGACAGGTTTGCGGGGAGCAACCCGAGAGGACATACTCGCCGAGGTGGTCCGGGCAGGCAGCGGCCGCCGGTGTACCCATGTACTTGTCTGCACATTCCACGGAAACATCCAACGTGGGCATGTCCAATGAAGCCTCCTTAATCACGGAGTAGCCCACCTTGCTCTTCGGTGCAACGCACTTTTTCGGGTCACAGCCAGAGACACTGTAGGAGCCACTTTGAGTGGAGCACGCCGTGGCACCAGGATCTCCCATGTAGGCAGAGGCACACTCGACGTCGACCTGGAAGTCCGGAACCTCCAAGTTCTCGGATGTGATCTTGTAGCCCGTCGGCGCAGACGCCATGTGAGATGCACATGTCATTGGCTCGCAGCCAGACAGGACGTACTCCCCATCATCATCATCGCACTCTTCGACCAGTGCTTCGCCAACATAGTTCTTCGAGCAGCTGGCCTTCACGACAAACCCTGGGATTTCAAGATCGATTTCCTTGATATCGTAGCCAACCTGCTTCTCAGCAGAAGGGCTGATACAGTACTCACGATGCGTACAGCCGTGAAGTTCGTAAGGCTCGTTCATCTTCTTGCAAACATGCGCTGTCGGGTCGCCCTTAAAGGACTCGTGACATTTCACGTTGATCTCGAAGCTGCGCATGCTGGTGGAGACCTCTGTCACGTCATAACCGTGGCCCTTGATTTTCCTCGAGGTAGAGCAGTGCTTCTCGACACATCCAGTCAATCCGTATGGAGTGTTGTGCACCGAGCAAGGTGTGACCTTTGGCGTGCCCGCGAAGAAATCGTCACAGGCTGCGGACACATTCCACTGGTAGATTGCTCTGGAAAGTTCAGTTACCTGATATCCATCCATGCTGATCGGAGTAGAACAAACGATCGGAAAGCAGCCCAGGAGCGTGTACGGAGCGCCAGAAATCGAGCAGACTGTGGCCTTCGGCGAGCCATAAAAGCCAGGAGCGCAGGCAACCTTGACGCTAAAGGCAGCGGTCTGGTTCAGGGACTCCTCGGTCACATCGTAGCCTTCTAACTTTGGAGTGATGCAGATCTTCTCCGCCACCTGGTCGATGGCCATGTCTGCCATTGCCGCAGCCTGATCATCCGACATGCCATGGGCTTTCGCCACCTTGAGGATGACGTGCCGGACAAGCGCCAATGCTTTGGGCTCGTTCAGACCCTTCTCCTTCCCAAGCTCCACGGTGTGTCGCGCAGCCCAGAGGACCTGAAGCTTTCAGGGGCTGAGTTGACCGACTGCACCGCCTGCGTCTGCTCTACGGCTTCGCGAAACCCCTTGTGACGCTTGGGCGAGCTTCGACATGGTGCATTGTGCAACATAAGAAACTTGCTCAGCGGTCGATTATCTTTGAGGCGTTATCTGTCGTGCTGATGTGACTCGATGCTTCATTGCACTTCCCACACTGTTGCAAGACTGATTGCAGCCAACATGTGCTCCATACTAGTTTTTGGCATATTGTACGGCGTATAGTCAGGAAGAAAAGTGTGTGCTGTGCTGTCTCAGTGGTTCCGACAGCCGAAGTAACCAAACAGCATCGGGAGATCGAGCTGCAGCATAATGGGCTCCGAAGTGTCTGTCAACACACAAAAACTCCCCCGTCTTGTTTCTCATCCGGCCGACTGAAGACGAAGAACTGTCCCAAAAAAAAACCCTGCACCCGCCACAAATGGTCGAGGCTTAACCCGAGCCGGACGAGGCAGCGCCCGATGTAAAGATCTAGATCCAAAAGCCTTCGACGCCAAATGCCTCTGCATTCTGGACATATGAACGAGCGATCAGTGCTTGGCTCGGGCATAACAGGACTTAGAGAACCTCTGCAGAAAGGCAGTGCAAGCCTCATACTCCCATTAATTCCACATGTTCTGGAAATCAAATTGTCTGCATTCTTCTTCCCGCTCCGGACATGGAGATGGTGAGAAATTGTCGAGCATCTTTGTTGCTGGGGCGCCTCCCTCCCCATACCACAACTCGCCCGGAGATGGCGACAAATGGAGACGCTGTGATATGATGATGTCGGGCTGTTGGGTTAGCATCATGAGCATCGTTGCACACCACCCATCGCCTCACAGACCGTTTTGGCCGGAGTATCCAGCTTCCAATTGCAAAAAGCTGTAAGCACTGGTGAGAATGTCACACGGCCCGAATAAAGCAGTGCGCTCGGGCGTTCTAGTCCTCAAGGGTGGGAAACCTTGCGGCAATGATACCGATGATGCTGGGTCGGTCGACTCCCGGACAATTCCAACGTCCCAATCCCAATGCTCCAACCTAGATGCAGCTACTACCGCTACTGCTAGAAGTCGTACTATCCGAAGAACTGCTGGGAGAAGAGGATACTTGTAGGTTGCCGACCTCGTCTCGGACTGGCTGGCCGGCGGCACGAGAGGCATCGGAGGCTGCCAGGCCCGCCGATACCGCCTGCTCCTCCACGCTGCCCTCGGTGCTCTTTGTGGCCTTCACCGCGGCCTCCACGGCGACTTGGACTTGCACCTTCACTGGCTTCTTTTGTGCTCTTGCAACTGCTGCTGCCTTCGAGGCTGCATAGTTTCCGGCATCCTGGGTGACCGCCTCAGCCGACGCGGCCTCAGCTTCGGTCTTGCTCATGCCGGCGGCCAGGGCTGACTTCACGGCAGCCGTCAACGCGGCTTCCTCGGCCATCTTTGCCGTTGCTTTGCTGTGACCGCTGCTTTCGGCATCGGCCGTAGGGCCAAAGAAGCTGCTGGCCGCCTCCTCCACGGCCGCATAGGCTGCGTTGGCAGCAGCTTCCATCTGCTGTTGCGGAGTCTGCGCTGCCTTGACAGCGACAAGGGCAGCTTCGGCAGCCGCCATGGCCGCTTGCTCCTCCACCTTCAGACCCAGCGACCGCGCCATGAGTGCCGCGGCCCTTCCGGCGGCGGCTGCCTGGTCTCGGACGATCTCACCACGTTGCTTGGCCATCAAAGCAGCCTCAATGGCCGCCACACGAACCTGTGCCAAGGACCCTCGCACAGGCTACTGGATACTACTGGACTTCGCCAGTTTCTTGCGCCTGCATGGTGACATTTGTAGCGTTGGCTTCGCTGGCGTCCTGCAAGGTCGTGGCAAGTCCAAGGACATCCAAGGAGTCGAAGGAAGCCCTATAAGCGATCGAAACGAAAAGGCTAAAGGCTCAGAGTTTCACAGCCACAGTCCTGGCGCTCGTCCTGGCATGGTACACACAGAAAGGACCCCCATATCATCTGCAGCTCCGTCCCCCCCCCCCCGCCTTGCACGTAACGGCTGCGTACGGGTTCTTCTTCTTGCATTGTCCACCGTCCACTTGCGTTGAACAGCAGCCCTGCGAAGCAGTCAGGACTCAATCGCGCTCCCACGTTACATCTCCGATGTGTCCATCGGATCAACCATGCAAGTCGATGCCTCCGAATCGCAATACTTGCAGGGCAAGCCACCGCAGAATCCACAGTCCTGGGAGCCAACGTAGAGTGCACGGCATGTGAAAGCGTGCATAGAATGACTGAGAGCCAGTGTTTGCAGTGAGCCCAATGCCTGAGGGCGCTTGTCCAAACCACGAGCGTTGTCGGTAGCTGCCTGCATAGAGAAAGCATCAGAAACAGAGTGTCCCAGAATGTCCGAAGTCTTCTTGGCTGAGGGTCAAGCAGGTGGCTTCGTGCAGCATGTTGCCACACAGGCCTCCGGCGAGTCGCAGAAGGGCAACAAGAAAAAGCGTTGACCCTACGGCCAAGGGCCCACGACGTGCCTTCACGTCTACGGGTGGAGCATGGTTGGAGTCCTCATACTCGCTCACGGCCGGAAGGGGATAACCAGTCGGGCTCGACTCAGGGCCGGTGTAGTACTTCTCCACCTGAATGCAAAGACACACGATCGAAGGGGATGGTCGGAGCATGCAAACGGAGCCCTCTGTGCCGTACTCGGATCCGTGCGTATGGTTTGGTGCCCGGCATGTCGGCATCGTCACCGGGCTTCAGATGGTTGCCGCAATTTTGGATGTCGTTCTTGGACGGCACCACCTGGCCAGTACCACAGGTAGAACAAAATGCAGCCGGTACAGCATGCCGTCAGAGCCCCTCCTCGGAACACTGCGGGAATAGCAGCGTGTGGCTCCCTGGGTCCGCTAGGTGTCTCACGCATCCGAACGGTGCAACAGTGATGCATCCGAGGCTGCGCACGCTTTGGAGGATTGTTGAGACACCTCAGGCAATGGCGCACTTCAACATGCCTTCAGCTCAGGTCGCAAGTACGGGCTCCGTGCTTTGCCACCTGCGTGGTACTGTTGGGCTTTGTGACAGCATCAAGGATGCATTCGATCCTCGGCTAACATTCGTGGCCAAGTAGCACTAGCAGGACATGACAGAGCTCTATGCAAACGAAAGCTATGCCGACAGGTCCAAGCCCTGGACTGCTCGATCATGACCAGCTCCTCTTGGAGGACCTATAAGCATCTCAACTCATCGATTCATTTGCGGAGCTTGCAGCGCGCGGGGCCACGGCCCCTTCTTTACCAGAGGCACCACACATGGTCTGCTTGATCGTCTTCCTGAATGCAGCAACCCGAGCAGCTGCCAACTTTCACACAAATGCAAACGTGCTTGGAACTAGTTCACAAATAAAGCTGTCCAGGACGACTCCGCAGTGGTAAAGCACCTGACAACTACAGAGTCACTACCCGGCTGGCTACAGCTACAATCCACAGCACAAAACTGCCGGAGGCGCGTGTCATAGTCAGAGCACTTGGTATGCCTAGCCAAGGCCTGCTGACCTCGCAAGTGCAGAAGTCAATGCTGACAGCCTTCTCGACCGAAAAAACATGCATGCACATGTGTAGGATGCAGACAGGCCATACCATCCAAGCTGTCCTCGCAGGAGTGATTGTGCACACAGTGGCTTCAAGTCGCACCATGTGCCGCCGCCACAAGTCCAACTCATGTGGCCTGTAATGTATCACACTGCTTGGAGATGTTGAAGAAGTCCTCTCACGCGCCCAAGCAGACCCAGTAACTTACCGCGCTGGAGGCAAGCGTGCCCAGCCGCACAGCTGCCCAGCCTCGAGCTTCGAGCTGCAGTCGGCTTTCTCAGCCTCACAGGCAAAACCACTCGGCCTTCCCAGACCCCCGAAGCCAAATTTTGCCGACCTCTGCTGTAGCCGTGGCTTTCTTGCAAAGGGCCTGGGGGTTTCACTGTTTGGACGTCGCGGAAGAAGATGGCTTTTGTCTGCGGGCCTCGGCAGTGAGATACGCCTCGAGTTTCTTGTCCCAGAAGTTGAACTGAGCCTCGGCGGAACTCTCACACGCGCTCATGCAAGCAGAAGCGCGGTGTTCTTGACTCAGGCCGAGGCCAGCAGGTAGCCTTCAGTGTCCTTAGGGCTCCCGGCATCACGCCACGTCCCCTCCAATGAGCAGCCGCGCAGAGCCCGCTGCCACATCACCAAGGTCCACCAAGCCGGAGGGATCCGCATCCGGAGCCTGCCAACACCCGATAACTCCCGAGTGTGCTCAGCTACTTTGTCGCTCTTGGCTCTTGGGCGTCAGCTGTGTTGGAGAAGATCTCGAGCTGAGAATCACACTGCTTCTGCCTCAAGGAATAATGCTGCATGCATGCCTAAAACGACCGCACCCCAGACCATGAGCTGTAGGAGCCATGCCACGCACCAGTTGACTTTGCAGACCTCGGCTGCGAGAGAACTTCGCCCCATGCCTGGGACTGGTCGCTAGCTCGGCTTCTTGCACGGTGCTGTAAAACTTTGTGAAGTTGTCGTCGCAGGCGGCCTTCACAGCTTCCCACCTCACAAACGCTCGCACGACGGAGTTGAACAAGTGCAAATGGGTGCAATTGACGTCGGATCTGATCTACATCAGTCATTGACTGCGCCTCATCCTCTCATCATCGACACACGTGTCGTACAGCAACTTCTTGTCGTTCTGAGCACAGAGCAAGGCGGATTCAGGTTTCAACTCCTTTGGAGGAAGAGCAGGGAGCCAACAGGAAATGTCCCAAGGGCCGAAAGAGCAAACAAAGCCGTTTTGCGCATGAAGAAGCGAGGCGTGATGCCTGCGTCTGCCGGCAGTCATTGTGGGCTTTCTTGTCAATATCAAGACCACCTGAATCGGCAATGCAGGAGCAGAATTCGTTCAGCATCGGCGTGTTTAATCCGTGAACACTCCAGCAAGGTCACTGTACGCTTGCCCAGCGTAGCTGCCGCCAACCAGTATCTAGGTAACAAGCAGAAGAACCGATTGCACGAAAGGCTGCAGCAATTTCTGAGAGCCAAACCGCATTCGGCCAGGCGAGGCCTCTCAGCACCAAGCATGTACTTGGGACTTAGGCGTGCGAGCCGCTAAGCTTGAAAGCGAGCCTGATGACAAGGTCGACAAGCAAGTATCGAACTGCTTGAAGTGGAGTCCCATGACGGACTGGCAACCAAGGGTTCAAGCATGTCACGGCCCTGTCCGTATCTTGTTGGCGACGGCCTTGTCAGCGTCATGCTGTTCGGCGAGAGAAGATCTCATGGTAGTGTTGATCATCTCAATAACCTGATCGGCGGCACGCAAGAGCTGTGCTCCAACTATCATTTGCGGCAAATGGCATCCACCGCAATGCCAGCACCGGCTGTAAAGCAGGGGAATGCTCACACGATTGAAACAAGCAGCTGTAGACATGTAGAAACTCATGCTCTTTCCCGCTGGGACTGCTCTGTCGGTGCCCTCTTCGTGGGCCATCTCTATGAGAGCCTCGGTATCAGACCAGCAGGTAAGTAGGTGGCCCCAACAACTGGAAAGCGCTGAGAAAGAAAACCCACTGGGCTCATGACATGCTTCACTTTTTGCAGCTCTCTCATCCGATCTTCGTGGAATTGGCCACCGATCTCCCGGGGCAAGACATTCTGCAAGAGCAAAAGAGCCCAGCCCAGGAGCAAAGGGGTGCGGAGTGCCTTATGGCGCCCTTTGGCACCATCACTGAGGGTGACCTGGTCTGACCTTTCGGATTGCGTGCAGTGCTGCAGGGCTGCGGCGGCTACGGGGCAAGGCACTGAGCGGAAAGCGACAACTGCAAGAAGGTTTCAGAACTTCTTGCTATTGGTAGCTCCTGAGTTTCGGCTCACCAAAGTAGAAGAGCAAATACCAAACCCGACAACGCCGGCTCTGCGTCTCCGGCCATCGACGCTTCTCCTGCATGGCGCCGACTGCCTGGCACCACAGAGTTGCTTGCATATAGGCATGTTTATTTAGGCGGATTGGTTGTGGCAATCAGGGATATTTGGGTTGGAATGTGGGTTGGCTGGCAGAGTCTGAAGTCTGAAGCATGCCCTATAACAGACTGGTTTCCAAATTGCAAGCAGGGCCTTTGAACGCCAGCGCTGGCGCCAGGAAGAGAACAAAGGAGACCACAAGCTTCCTGGCATTAAGAAGTGTCTTGGATTGAATGGGCCCCAGCTGAAATAGTAACCTGGCTGGCGCACATTATGTCCACGCTTTAAACGTGGGAAAAAAGGTTGCCAACACACGGATCTCAAGCAAATGGCCGGTGTGGTAACCTTGGAAACTCTTCAAGAGCTCAGGCCAAGATGCACGGTCCTTCAAAGCGATACGACTGTGCACTGTGGCACTGCGGGCTCAGCTCGGGACCCAAGCAAGACTATCCGGAAAGAGGGGTGTGGATCAGCGCACATGACGCTGTCCCCCTCACTTGGAAGCCAAAGCAGCAGCACAGCGAGTAACAAGCCAGCATTCAAAACTGTGAAACTCCATCCGGATGCCGAACAAACCCTCATGAGACCCAGATCTTCAACTGGCGAGGCTTCGGGATAGGTTCTTCCTACAGGGTACGGGGAATCCAAATCAACAGGTGCGGCTCCCGAACACAGAGAGAGGACTTTTTCGAGCACGTGTGACCCATGACGTACCAGCGTACCAGGGACGTTCGGTCCCTTTGAGCATTGAGCGCCTTCAACCGAAGACTTCGAGCGCCTTCAGCAGGTGCCCAAAATTTTGCACGACTGAACGAGGCTCGCACCTGCAGCTGTGACAGCGTGCACGGCCTCCGCGCCCGTTTTCTCTGTCACAGGCTTTGTCGCGTCAATGATCACAGAGGTCTCAAAATCACGACGCAAGGCCTGCAAGGTAGTGTATTTCACGCAGTACCGGCCACGTAAACATGCTGAATGCCCAGCTTTTTGAGGGTGCTTCTCAATGAGTTTTCCTCGATTCGTTTCATGATCGACGGCTTCTGGCTGGACAAGTACATGCCATAGTTATTCGTGAAGGCACCGTAGCTGTCGACGACGGTCGTCAGCCCTTTTCGAATGATGAAGGCGCTATTTGGAACGATGACATCATCATGGATGTGTTGCCCCCAAGTACCTTGCAATGGTCTGGCCAGAGCTCCTGCGAAAACTGGACATGCACGTCATTGGCGGAGCAATTGCCGGCTGCAGATTCCTTATAGATGGACCTGTACTCCTCACCGCAAACCTCCTCGAAATTGGTGTAGGCCATATCGATGGATTCGAAAGGAGACAGATTGAAAGGACTGTTAGAAGCGAACGAGATATGGTTGGCCGGATGGTAATCTGTTGTGAAGCCCAAATAATCCCACTCTTTCAGACCACTCAGCTTATTGATGGTCGGGATGATGGACTCGCCACCGGCTACAGGCAGTGTTCCGTTAATGAAATCGTTCTGCATGTCAATAACAAGCAGCGCCGATTTCGGCGGTACCATTATGTCCTTCTCATTTCCCACGGAATGGCGCTGTATGAGGGCGGCTTCTTCGGTCCCGGCAGTGCAAGCAATTCCTTTGATGCAACGGGTGTAGAAAACAGCGTCGAGCAACGGTTTCAATGACTAGCTAACTCACTAATCAATGCTCTTTTGCCTTCAGCTGAAAAAGAAACCTGACTCGCAGGCTGGATGCCTTCCTCGCCACCAGCATAGCTTGCTTGGGCAGCCGTCACGAGAGCGAAGCCAAGCGGAAAAAGCTAGGAAACCCCGCTGCATCATGTCACGAGCGCGAGCAAATGACGAACGGCCCGAGCTGCAGCAACATGGACGCGCTATGCAAGGCAGAGCTTCTTCGCTCAGAAAAGGCCTTCTTCTCCTTTGCACTGCTTCTTTTGGGAACTGGTTTGAAAGATCTTAAGGGGACACAAGAAGCCGCACAGTTGGCTCTAAACTCCGCTCAGCCAGCCCGCAAGCGAGATCTCTTCTTTTAAGGGACACAAATTGATTACTGTGCCGATTATCTTGCTTCGTTTGATCAATTGCATAGCTGCACAGCCTTGTTGCTGTCGTTGTCTCTAATCCTGCAGCAGCTCAGGCTGTCATGTTGGCTGCGAAAACAAGAGAGA
>BGNK01003961.1:1694-62439 GCA_003297005.1 Symbiodinium sp. clade A Y106
GACTCGCTTGGACTTTTGCTTCAGAACTGTGCAAGAGCTAGGCAAGAGCGTTGCAGCCTTTGGCGGTGCCCTTCTGCTGCATGCTCCACCGGCAACAGTGCCTTCCTTGGAGTGAGCAGAGTGTTGCAAGTCTGCGGCGTTTTTGCTTTCAAAAGGCATGCAGACGAGCCGTTTTGCTGCATGCCTGACAAGAAAGGCATATAGACAGCAGTTCATGTTTGTGACATGGTGTCTGCAGNAGTGTTGCAAGTCTGCGGCGTTTTTGCTTTCAAAAGGCATGCAGACGAGCCGTTTTGCTGCATGCCTGACAAGAAAGGCATATAGACAGCAGTTCATGTTTGTGACATGGTGTCTGCAGGGGAAGCAGCATAGCAAGGAAAAGGTGCAGCAAACTGTTGCAAGCTCCTAAACCCACCTCCCCAGAAACCCTTAAGGCTATAGAGCCAGCNGCAGGGGAAGCAGCATAGCAAGGAAAAGGTGCAGCAAACTGTTGCAAGCTCCTAAACCCACCTCCCCAGAAACCCTTAAGGCTATAGAGCCAGCACAAGCCAGTGAGTTAATCTTGCAGTGCATTTTTCAATCAATGGTCTTTTGGGCTCAAGAAAGCCGGAGCAAGGAAAGGCCCGGCTAAGGCAGCAAAGCGAAGACTCCGGCCAGGCTTCGCTGTGCTGAAGGCAGGCGAAGCAGCAAGCAGGAGGACTGCCCCTGCATAGGGCACTGGAGGCTCGGCCCCGGTGAGGATATGAAGCNAGGCAGCAAAGCGAAGACTCCGGCCAGGCTTCGCTGTGCTGAAGGCAGGCGAAGCAGCAAGCAGGAGGACTGCCCCTGCATAGGGCACTGGAGGCTCGGCCCCGGTGAGGATATGAAGCGTCCAGCTAAGCGCCCGGCTGCTGCAATCAGCAGCAAACGACCGGCGTGCGTGCAGCCGCCAGCAGAGCAGGTGCGTGACCTCAGCGGCTTCCCAGAGCCCAACGACTGGGCCTCCCTGCTTCCGCAAGTCAGTGTGCACCGGCCACTTGTGGTTTCGATGCCGTGTGTGGGCATCGATGGGTGTGGCTATGCCTTGGAAAGCATGGGAGTTTCNTCCCTGCTTCCGCAAGTCAGTGTGCACCGGCCACTTGTGGTTTCGATGCCGTGTGTGGGCATCGATGGGTGTGGCTATGCCTTGGAAAGCATGGGAGTTTCATACTCGGCAGTCAATGTGTATGACTTGGAAAGCCGGTATGAAGCTCACTTGCGGAGCCACTTGGGTGCAAGTTGCGAACTGCACCTAGGACAGGTCGAAGGAGACCTGACGCAGCACTTGTGCAGCAGAGGCTTGCNTATGACTTGGAAAGCCGGTATGAAGCTCACTTGCGGAGCCACTTGGGTGCAAGTTGCGAACTGCACCTAGGACAGGTCGAAGGAGACCTGACGCAGCACTTGTGCAGCAGAGGCTTGCCCTGCGACCTGCTCGTCTCAGGGCCCCCGTGCCCGCCATGGGCTGGCAATGGCAATAAGGGAGGAGCAGAGGATGCGCGAGCAGACGTTTTCGTGAGCGTGTTGAAATACTGCGTGCACATGGCCACCATGGGCAGCCTCCATGCTGTGGTCTTGGAGAACGTACGTGGCATCCTGGAGAAGACGCAGAAAGGCAAGGGGCCGTCCTTCATGGATGCGGTGTTGGAGGCGCTGAGAATGGCTGTGCCGCAGTTCGACTGGCAAGTCGCGGTGCTGCGAGCGCAAGACTTTCGTTTGCCGCAAAAGCGAACAAGGGTTTTCTTGCGTGGCCTCAGGCGCTGCNTGGAGGCGCTGAGAATGGCTGTGCCGCAGTTCGACTGGCAAGTCGCGGTGCTGCGAGCGCAAGACTTTCGTTTGCCGCAAAAGCGAACAAGGGTTTTCTTGCGTGGCCTCAGGCGCTGCTTTGGGGAGGTTCCAGCCCCCTTAGCGCCGATGGGTGAACTGCCTCTTGAGGCATTTTTGAAGCCCAATCTTCCTCCGGTCAACCGCGCCTCCGTCACAGCATGCATACGGCGCAACTTGAAGGACGCAGAGCGTGAGCTGCTGCAAAAGTGGGATAGCGGTGAGCTGTCTGCCAAAGACATCATCTGCTTCCCAGCGGATCGGGCGGGCGGAAAGACATACGCCCGTGTTTACCAGAAGAACATGGTCCCGACCCTGACCACCTCGGGCATGTACCTGTTCTTGGTGTCGGTTGGCTGCCTGCGCAAGCCCGACAACAAAAGGCGGTACTTCAGGTTCTTGGATTCCACGGAGAGGTTGACCCTCCAAGGATTCANGACCACCTCGGGCATGTACCTGTTCTTGGTGTCGGTTGGCTGCCTGCGCAAGCCCGACAACAAAAGGCGGTACTTCAGGTTCTTGGATTCCACGGAGAGGTTGACCCTCCAAGGATTCAGGAAAGACGTGCTGGCAAGCAGCCCGGACTGCCTGCGCAGGAAGGCGAGCGGAAATGCATACCCTGTTCCCGAACACCGGCGTCACGAACGCGGTTACGACGTCGTCGACAGGGGGCCCGAGCTGCAAAGCGAGTTGGACCGCGCTCCGGACAAGTCCTCTGTGAAAGCTGCCTTGGCTGCTCGCAGGTTCGAGGAGGCCCTCGTTTCCAAAAGCACAGCTGCATGCAACCGTGACGTGCAGGCCACGCACATGCAGCAGCAGCCCAAGAGAGCCTCGCAGACCAGCTCCGCTGCGGCTTCGNCAGCCGAAGAAGAGGCGGGCCAATGCATGCATCAAGTCCAGCAGCTCTTCGTGAACAGTCTGTGGCAAGGCTGTCCTGCCATAGCCTGCATGCTCCAGCATGCCTGATAGCATTTTTCTTGATTCCTGCTGCGATTGTTTTCCAGGCTTGGCCAGCTTTGGTCTCCCGTGTCAGATGTCGGCGACTGCAGTTTTCGGACAAAAAAGCTTCCAGGAACATGCTGGCAAGTATTCCATATAGATACATATATAGGGTTATATTTGCCTATACCCTAAACCCTAAACCCAGAAATCCCTAAGCCCGATAAACCTAAACTCTATTATAAACCGATAAGAACGTGAAACCGCAGGAATCTGGAAACTTCACATGTTTTTCCCAGTTATCATGCAAGCTCATACGCGCGGCTGTTTTGGGCTCACATGATATCTATATATANCTATTATAAACCGATAAGAACGTGAAACCGCAGGAATCTGGAAACTTCACATGTTTTTCCCAGTTATCATGCAAGCTCATACGCGCGGCTGTTTTGGGCTCACATGATATCTATATATATATATATATATAGAGGCCGCAGCAGAGGCAAAACCCTGCTGCATTTTGCACCGAGAACTGCAAAGGCTTTGCCAACGACCCGACCTTGTCCTCGCCGAAGGGGAGACAACGGTGTTGCAGCATGGCCACGAAGCGCTTTGAAGAAATGCTATCATTTTTGCAAGCGTTGAAAGAAACATCTGAAACCAGTACTGTTGCTGCAACACAAGAAAAAATGATGCGAGGCTGCTTGAAGGACCTGGAGCTAGGTCCGCCCGTGAGCATAGCTGCTGCGCAGACAATGCTGGAGAATCTGGGCAAGGCTGNTCTGGGCAAGGCTGGCCTGCCCGCCAGCATGCAAAGCGCAATTGCAGCAGCAATTTCGGCCAAGGTTGCAGCACCAGATGCACAGGCCGCTGACCCAGAAGCACGGGCGCAGAAACCGAGAAAAAGCCAGCAGTGCCACAGGTACCTGCAGCACTTCTTGTGCGAGTCGGACTGGAAAAGTCTGCAAGGCCATGCTGCCTTCCAAGCAAAGCAACAGACGCTGGCGAAGCGTCTTGTGGCCATGNGCCAGCAGTGCCACAGGTACCTGCAGCACTTCTTGTGCGAGTCGGACTGGAAAAGTCTGCAAGGCCATGCTGCCTTCCAAGCAAAGCAACAGACGCTGGCGAAGCGTCTTGTGGCCATGGGCCTCACCAACCCGACGGAGGGTACGTACGTGCTCGGAGTTGCTGTGTTGTACCTGTCGCAGCACGCAGGGCCGGCAGAGACGCTGCAGGTCTCACCGCAGGACGCCTTGAGTACGCTAGAGGACCTCAAGGGAAAACTTCGGGCTTGGGCTAAGCGGGGAACCCACTCTGGGTTGTCCGAATACCCGAAAGAACCGAAAGAGCTGCCTCAGCAGCTGTACAACACGGCGTTTGCTGTGGAGGGCCCGGCAAGCTGCCCCTTGGACGAGGACCAGCTGCTGGCACTTGCAGACTGGCTGCCCGCACGTAAGTCGAAGGCGACGCTGCTTGTCACGAAGCATGCGCGAAGCATGTTTGAGGGCATGCCGTCGCAGGTCCAACAGCAGATGTGGATGATGCAAATGCAGCTGCAGNAGACGACAATCCGCTGCCGGGCCTCACGTTTCTGCCACGCAAAGCAAAGCAGCCGCAGGCCCTGCAAAATGCTTCAGCCAGCTCAAGTCCCGAAAAGGGAGGTGACTCCCAAACTGCACGTGCAGAGGAACTCCCTGCAGAGAAACCGGCCGCCGAGACAGGCGTGCTTCAGCAGCAGCCGCAGCTGGCCTTGCCTGCCCCAGAAACCGCAGCTGCGCCAGAAGCCGGAGAGTCCGTGGACCGCATGGCCGAACTCGTCCAGCAACACTTGCAAAACAAGCGCAAGGAGCCGAGCGACAAGGACGGGAAGCCGAGCAAAGCTGCCAAGGCGCCNCCAAGGCGCCCAAAGCAGCCCCCAAAAAGAAGGCAGAGCCGAAACCGAAGCAGGCGGACACGGCCACCAAGGCCAAGAGCACAACGAACAAGCTGCCGACAAAGGCCAGCACGGAGGCACGCGACCCCATCACTCTGGAGAAATGTTCCGTGTACACATGCCCGAAGAGCCAGAACTGGCGCGTGAAGTTGCATGGAGAGAGAAAGGACAAAGCCTTCTCTTGGAAGTNGCGACCCCATCACTCTGGAGAAATGTTCCGTGTACACATGCCCGAAGAGCCAGAACTGGCGCGTGAAGTTGCATGGAGAGAGAAAGGACAAAGCCTTCTCTTGGAAGTCTGGAACGACCGAGGCATGGACCCGGCTCAAGACATATGTGCAAGGCTTGTAGCGAGGCTCGACCCGCCCATGTCTCACATTTTGTGCCGAAAGTGCAGGGGAAATGCACGTGCCATGCAGAAAAAAAAGTCGCGTGTGGGTTATGCGCATAAACCAAAATAACACTCGGAATGAACCAAAATAACCCTCGTAAAGTCCTCGCANCTATTCATAAGTCCCGCGTAAGTAGACTTATAAGTCCCGCGATAACTCTACGAAAAAACGTAACGATAAGTAATTATAACCGGGCTTATAAGTCCATAACCAGCACGGCCCGCGTAGTAAACTTCCCGGCGTACATCAGGAGCCACCACTGTCCTCCCCGCCGGCTCCACCATCGAAGGATCCACCACGATCTCTCGCAATTCACGGGCCACCCGGGCTTCTTCCTCTGTCGCCTTCGTCGCAGTTTCCTTCGTATCTACGGCTTCATTTCTCGCAAAAGGAACTCCTCCCGTCAGAAAACGGCTCTCCTCATTTTCTACGTCATCGAAGAAATCCTCCCAGTCGAAATCTGTGCTCTGGACATCGGCCGAAGGTCTCGCCGATGCTGAAGCCGAAGAAGACTGCCGCCCCTCCAAAATTCTGTGCGAAGGAAACACTCGGGATGGGGTGACACGAGATGCGTACGGTAGTGCATGAGGTTCAGACTGGAACACTGTGTTCTCCGATGGTAGTGCATGAGGTTCAGACTGGAACACTGCGTTCTCCAATGGTAGTGCATGAGGTTCAGACTGGAACACTGCGTTCTCCGAGGGTAGTGCATGAGGTTCAGACTGGAACACGAAAGCTTCCGCTTGTAGTGCATGCTGTTCGGTTTGGAAAACATGAAAATCATGAGCCGCACTCTTCGCCAGCTGGTCGGCGACTTTGGTCAGCTCATCCGGGAGAATCATCTCCGGAACCACAGGAAACAGCGTGGTGCCGGTCCACAGAAAGGCCGTGGACCGTGCCCTTTGGGCTGGCCATTCATCCTCTACCCACTTGGCCTGTCCACCAACCGGATCCATACGAGTAACTCGACGTCCAGTAAACTTCACTCGCGAAACATCAAAAGGGCATTCCTCAGGAAGGCAGAAAAGCTGGCGCGGGAAGAAGTGTCTGCACTCCAAATGTCCCGCTTGCCATGCCCAGCGGTCGCGGGCATGAGTCACCGGTACATGCTTAGTCCTCAGGTGCCTGCGTAGACCTTGGCTGAGGACGCTGCCAAACGCCTTGATGTAGACTCCGATCTTGTTCTGCTCGGAGTCTCCTGCGTGGACTGGCAGGTTAGGCAGTTGGGAGAAACGTCGCCGTACTGTGCGGAAGAGCTCGGGCACGTTAGTGAGCGCTATCACCGGCTGTATGACCATCCCCTGCGTGCCGTCGCCGATTCCCAGACGGTTGAAATCCAGGATCACAGAAAAGATCTCCGAGCGCTCTCGTAGAGTCCTCATGGTGGGCGTAGTCATTGTCGAGGTGGAGCATGGGCATTCCATCAGAAAGCCTCGACCATGAGCCAGCTGTTCGAGCACCAGGTCTCCGACGAAGAGATTCGACGCAAACGCAGTCGGGCCTTTCTCCTGCAAGGAGACCATGATCATCGCCGGGGCGTGGTCACGCATCAACCGCTTTGCTTCATTGCGGTCACCAGCTCGATGAAATTCCCAACCTGCTGTCAAATCCAACGCCATAACCAATTGAGCCCCTGCCACCTTAGCCCGGCGTAACAGATTCGGTGTGGAGTTGTTCTCATCGACGCTCACCGTCGACTTCAGCCAGACGGATGCTAGACGCTTGCGGTCGGCCTGGTTCATCTCCACCACCATACCTTCTGTGTCCGCGAGCCAATCTTTATTGACTTGTTCGCGAGGAAACACTCGGCACTCTACACACGGACGTGCCTCTGGCGGGTCGGGCCGCCAAGACCTTTCGTCACGGTGCCACCATAGCTGATCCCGAGGCTCGCCGAACATGGTGCCGAGGGTGGTCGCTGGATGCGACGCTTCCACCAACGTGATCATCACCAGTATGGACTTGAGCAGCCAACCCCGCGCATGGAGACAACCGGCCAACAGCTGAGGCTCTTCGGTCGGGCATGTCCTCAGCCCTTCTCCTCCTATCACTGCCCGTCGTTCGCCGCGGTGTCGTTGGGGTTGACCATTTCCGCATCGTCCCAGTCCTCGTGGTCCGTGTTCAGCTCGTAGGTCTCTGGGACGGCGGCACGAGTCGGGGTTTTCGCCCGACGCACCGCTCGAAGTCCATGGGGAGTCTGTCTCACTCTCGAGGCGGCGGGTGTTGCCGTGGAAGAAGGCATAGGACCAGTGCTGGCGCTGGCCCTTTCTTCCTTGATGGTCACAGGTGCTCCTCTCTGCGACAATGTCACCTGGCGTGCTCCTTGTTGAGGCTGTCCCCGAGGCGCCGGTAGATACTTCGGGTACTCGCGGCCATGGATGTTGATCAGCTTCGGGGCCTTCTCGTCCACCTGCAAGGGCTTTGTTGTCGCCGATGTCGTCGTTTGGCTCTCCTGGGGACGGTCCCAGCGAGAACCGCACCGCGTGCACACCCACCATCGTGCCACTTGGTTCCCTCGGCATCGTAGAGCATCCGCTGGATGGTTGCATTCGTGCACCTTCATGGGAAACTCCTTGTGCACCGTGGACTTCTTCAGCGGAGCGCCGATGCCTTGGGCCAAAGGACCTTGGCTCTTCTTCGTCACCTTGTTGATGGGGGTCTTCGGGGTCGTCTCCTCCGGGGGCAGGTCCTCCTGGTCGCGCAGCATCAAGTGGTCCACCACCATCTGACTGCGCGCCGTCGACAACAAGGTGACCAGAGTCATCGTCAGTCTCCGCCATGCCGCCATACACTTCTTCGTGCCCATGCGTCGTCCCTCGTCGAGGTCGGCGGCTTCCTGGGCTACCATCTTCTCCGCTTGCGCGAGCAGGCTGGACATGGCGTGGAGCGATGGCGCTGTTCGAATTGGATAACCACACTGCAGCTCGGTCGAGCATTCGCTTGAACATTCCGGCTGCCCGCGATCGGGGGATGACGGCTTTCGGATCGAGAACGGTCTCCAGATCACGTATGCATTCTTGTTCATTTCCAGACTCTTCCTCAACACCGCTCATGACGAAATGTCGTGGAGAGTCGCTGATGCTCGGCACACGGAAACCAAGGCTCTCAAGCTGCATACTGTCTTGGTTTCCCAACCTCACAATCGACCTTGCCGTAAAAGTCGTGACTGAAATTCGAAACCCCGACCACTCACATGTCGCATGGTACTGCTTGGGGCTAAAGAAGAATGGCTTATGGAAGGTGTCAACGTGGTAACCTGGTAACTGTTGTCCCTTGCGAGTCCTCCACACCGTCTTTTTCCCTTTTGGCATCTGATCCCGATCGGCACGTAGCCACAGCTCGCCTTTCGAGAACCGGCCAAGAGTGAGAGACATGTTCAATGAATTGCCGTCGTTGTGTGCGTCGATGTGCATCTCAGCAGCCGTCTGCACTCCGATGGTAATCGACGACCAAGTGTAGTTCTCGGGCACAAAGGAGGCGACCCACCGATTGACACATCGGCAAACATTGGGCATTTCCTGAGAAGCCTTCGTGACACCCATCATGAGCCCATGTGCAAACAAGCCAAAAGTGATCGCTCCGGCCTGCTTCCCATTTGGACGCAGTACATCTCTCAGAGCAGATTTCCGACCCAAGGGAATCCTCTTAATCAACTCCTCAATGGTCTGGTCCGTGCACAAGTCCTTGTCCAACAGGTCGAGAGCATACTCTTCGAGCTTGGATACTCGCTCTCCACGGCACACTTCTACATAGGACCTGGACTGATGCGCACCCCCAGACCCTGGACACAAGACTCCGTCGTTTTCTTAGTCGACGCGCAGGTAGATGTCGCCAAAGCTGTGGAAGGACCGGAAGATGCCGAAGACTCCGTCGTTTTCTTAGCCGACGCGAAGGTAGATGTCGCCAAAGCTGTGTTAGTAGCCGAAGAAACCAAAGCTGTGGAAGGACCGGAAGATGCCGAAGAACCCAAAGCTGTGGAAGGACCGGAAGATGCCGAAGACTCCGTTGTTTTCATAGCCGACGCACCCATAGAATTCGGCTGCACTCCCAGAAAATGCTGTGCGTCGGCAAGCAAGAAGGGGTCCACACCTCCGGCACACAGAGACGATGGCAATTGCCACGGCGTTTGCTGGAAACTTAGTATGTCCACAGCGCGATGACCTGATGGAAGCCGCTCGATGGGGGCTTCCCGTCCCGAAGCCAGCGACAGACAGCCTCGAGGCAGATCGATCACCGCATCGATGGCCTCCAGGTAGCTGATAGGCAAAAGGGGCGGCGTCTGAAAGGCGTCCGTGTCCGAGAGTATGGTGAACCGAAGAACTCCCAGCAAACCGCCAACGCACACCGGCACGTCTGCCTGGCCAAGAGTTTGAGCTGCTCCACCAATTCCCGCACACGGCACTCATCGCCTCAAAAGCTCTTTCGCCGATGACTGCATCCTCGGCCGCCGTGTCGACCAGAGCTTCAGAAGCCCGCACCTTGACGGTCGCATACAAGAGCGGCAATGAAATCACAAAGGCATGTCTGACCGTTTGCTCGCTCCCGCCGCGACAGACAACGAAGTTGACTGGCTTCGATGCACCGCCCTTCTGAGCAGCCTTGCCGCCTCCTTTAAGAGGGCAGTCACGGGCATAGTGACCCAACTCTTTACAGTTGTAGCACCGTGCGCGGCTCAACAAATCGTCATGACCACCTTTGATCATCTTGTTGAACCGCGAAGAAGAAGTTCGGGAGAAAGAGGAGTGGCGGGAAGGCTTACGCTTTCCCCTGCCCTTTCCATGTGGCTCGTCTTTGGATCGAGAGTGTCGCACGAAGCCACGTTCTTTCCTACGGTTTTGTAGATCTCGCCGAACATCAGCGTAAGCGGTGTGGTATGCCCTGATATACATGGCTTCGTGCTCGTCATACTCCCGGTCTTCAAAGGTGAGCTCCTCCTCGTCCGTCATCTCCTCTTCTTCTTCTTCATCATCATCGCCTCTCTCTCGTGAATGACCTCCATCATCTTCGCCGCTGTTGCCCAGAGTGAGCACTGGATAGTGCTTGCTCGCCCTCGCTCCGAGTTCGGCGGTAGCTGCTTGAGCAATCAGTTCAGGCCGATCCAACGGCCTCAACATGCTCACCACTTGCTCCCACGAGAAAAGCTGATTGGCATCTTTCAAAGCCATCATTTCCCGCTGGTAGTCCGACAAGTGAGCTTGACGCAGAAGCACTCGAGCCGCTATGCGATCTGGAATTTTCTCTTGAAGGTGTGACTCCAGCTCCTGACGAGAAATCTCCTTTGTCGCCAGGTAGTTGGCAAAGGTCTGATTCTTTTGTCGATCACCGGCAAAGAAAAACCTGTCTATCGAAGCAGGAGCTGCCACATCCAAGTATGGCTTGTACTTCGTCATCAGAGCCGAGAGGATCAGGCCGTATCCATCCTCAGTCAAAACACTCTCGAGAGGAACCTGATCGGCGATCTTGCGGGGCTCGGAGTTCTCCTGAAAGCTTTGGTAAAGGCGAATTCCCCACTTAGCCTTCGGAACCGAGGTCTCCGTTTCCCAGTGGGCCAGTAACTTAAGCCACGTCCGAAGAGACCCTGGAGATCCCTGCCAGGTAGGGATTGCCCGCTTCTCACCCGTCAGCGCCGCAATGAAGCGCTCTGCCTGGTCCGTAGGCCTCGACGAAGAACTCGGAGTAGTCATGCCGAGCACCTCAAAGGCACTATCTACTTTGACAGTAGGAGACTGGCCCCTGGATGGTGGTTCCAAAGAGGCCGCCGCGCTCGCGGCATTGTGGACGCCTGGTGACACAGACGGTCCTGGGCTCATTGCATTTCGATCTTGAACTGTAGGACCCCCAGCAGCTTCTCTCGCTCCCGGTGCCGTTGCCCTCGATGCCGTTGGTGGGGTAGTCGACGCGAAAGCCGTAGGACACGAGGAACCAAAGCCACAGCCGCCAAACATACCGCCGCCTTCCCTGGTACCAGGACCGCTGCCCGCGCCCAGAGTCCCTAAAGGAGCTCCCGTAGCCAGAAAAGTAGGCGGGCCATACAAGGAAGGCCTCCCTTGAGGAGACCCTGTTGACACGCCAAGTGGAGTACCAGAGATGGGACCTCCGAAAATGGGCGCTCCGCCGAAAGATCCTGGCAGCTGAAAAGGCATAGGACTATTCAGCCACTGTCCCGCACCGAAGTTCCTGAAGTCTCTTGAAGACTGACCTTCGTCTCGAAAATCAGTAGCAACCCCAGGCTGCCCAAACTGCGCTCTCACATCATCGCGACGCCCGGCGCCACGAGCACGAAGAACATCGTCGACCTGAAAACCACCACGACGCCGGAGGTACTCGGCCCAGGGGTCTGGTGGATCCATGGTTCAAGAACCCGTCCCTCGATCGGGAGCAGGCTCCGCTCTACCAACTGACAACACTACGCTATCCCGGGCAAAGTAAAAGCACTGTTTTCTACAACAGGTTCGAGGCTCAAGGCCTGCAGCGCAGGATCAGTCGCAACAGCAAGCGAGGCTTACCGCGGAACTGCGTTTGAGTTTCACATACGAACATCTCAAAACATCCTTCGACAAACGACTCTGTACCTCCTTTTGGGACCGGTTTTGGGAAACTCCGGCGGCCTCCTCGTCGTCGTCGTCGCCTCAGGGCTGTGTGCAAAGGGTTAAGGCTAGGGTATAGTACGGGTTTAGGGTTTAAGGCTTAGGGTTTAGAGGTTATAGGGCATAGGGTTTACAAGGGACGGTCGAGGATTTAGGGTTTAGGGCGTAGACTTTCCGGGCTTTGCAACTTAGGTGATTTGGGTTTGGTGCTTTTCAACATAAAAAAGCCCTAAACCCCAATCTGCGATTCCAAACCCTACAATAAAGTAGGCTATGACTCCATAATTAGAGGGTAGAGGCCTCAAGACGCTTGGTTTTGGATCCCCGGGAAGCCCCAAACGCCAAACCCTAAACCCTAAATCCTAAAACCCAAAACCCTAAAACCTAAACCCTGAAACCCACAAGCTAAACCCCAAACCCGAAACCCCAAGCCCTAAAGCCTTGATCCTTCGAGGAGTCTATATTAGGGTTTAGGGTTTAGTTTGAATCAGGGTTCGTTAAACTGGGCTTTGAAGTAACCAGGGAGCAAAAAGTATAGACTTTTATTTCATAATGGTTCCCTTAAGAAAAAAAGTATTAAAGTATGGTACTCCAAAGCCCAGTAAAGGGTTTCTATAAGACTATAAGGGTTGCTGGACGGGTGCGGCCGGCGAAGCCCGAGGATTTCGGATGGAGTCATAGCCCAACGATCTGAGACCTGGCCCTGCCCTAAGGGTTTAGGGTTTAGGGTTTAGGGTTTAGGAGCCTGTGCAACCAGAATCTCTGCAAGAGAAGCCATCGTCTCTTCAGGGGCTTGATCTTCGCAATCGTGGGGAGCGCCCTGTATCCTGACCACCCTTGCCCAAGGCAACGCTGAGGGGATTCTGGGTTTCACCTATGGTCTCCATTGTAGTTCCTTTTTTTGGCTTAACCAAATATATATAGTTAGGATCCTACAAGGTAACCCCAAAAAGGAACTGCAATGGAGACTATAGGCAACTCCAGTGTAGAGCTCAGGGTCGGGATTGCCGCTGAACTCTTCACCCATGGGTTTAGGGTTTAGGGTTTAGGGGTTTAGGGTTTAGGGGTTAGGGTTCAGGGCACGGTTGAAGGGTTTAGGGCTTAGGGTTTAGGGTTCCATCACCGCGGCCCACATATTGTAATGGGACCACTCACGGCGCGCGGTGTCCGAGCGAACGGCGACGTCATAAGGTGCTGGGTATGCGTGTGTGTATGTGTGTATATGTATATATATATATATCATAGGTTACCCGTACCATCATCCTGCTTCGATTTGCCTGATCGTTCTGCTTCGGTCGGTGGCAGGTGGTTCTTTTTGACTACCAGGTTTTAGAAAGCAGAACACAAGTCATATATGTATGTATGTATATACGCACACACAAAAATATATATATATATATACACACACATTTCTGCTTGACAAACTCCACCACCACTTGACCCAATACGTTCTACCACCAAAAGAAATCTAAATATGACCCTCTGAGAATACCCTGAGACACCCACGGGCCTGTAAACTTATGTTAAAACTGTTTGAAGCAGCTTAAGCAGGCCTAACGCTTCAATGAACACACCCTAAAGTACCAAACCCCTATACGACTAACTCTGTTGCAGCCCGGTGAAAATAACCCTCAACTGGCCCATGGAATTCACTTTGAAACCCAAGTCAGGAAGACAAGAAGAGAACACACAACCGTTAAAACCCAATTACACAAAGAGAGCAGAACAGGGGACCAAACCGTCGAAGCGGCAAGGCTCCGAGACCTGCGAGCGCATCGTGATTTTTTCGCTGTGAGGGTTTGCGGCTTTGGGGATCTGTATAGTCACCCGTAAAGGAACCCTAATCAGTCCCATGATTCTTAGAACCCTAAACCCTTTTAGATCCCCCTCTAGAACCCTTTAAGGAACCATTGATCTAGAAGGGTTTCGGGTTCCTTTGTTCCATTTAGTTTACGGCTTGGGGTTTAGGCTTGTGGGCTTGCGGGTCGAGAGGTGCGGGTAGACCTGGCTGGAAGAACGATCCCTTATCCTTTACTCTCCAAAATAGTAACCTGCATAACTACTATCCGAAACCTAGACCCTAGACCTCTTGTTAGACTCGAAACCCCTAAACCCCAAACCCCGAGCCCCTAAGCCCCTCTAAACCCTAAGCCCCTAAACCCAAAGCCCCTAAACCCTAAACCCCTGAACATTTATTAGTTTGGTACCTGGGGTCTATGTTTTAGAGGGCTGCGGGATCGGTTTGCATCTAGCCATACATACCCAGCAGTTACCTTGCTTGTTTTCGTCCTGCCAGCAACGCTGTCGCTTGCTATCATCCCTGTTGTCAGATTCGCTACCGTTCCTACTGCTCTTGGGCCAATAGTCATTATACTGCCTTTTTCGCAGCCGTTTGTGGTACTAGAAACCCACTCGTGCTAACTGCATCCGTGTAATCCTTCCTGGCCTCGCTATCCATAGAGTCCTTGCGGCGAAGCGCCGCCGCAGTTGTGCTGCCTTTCCCGCAAGGATTAGAAATACTATTGGGCAAAGGTTTACCCTAAGGCTCCATACCGCTATATAGAGCAAACTTTGGTCTTAATGAACCTATAAAGGGCCCCTTTCAAGGCTTCAATATGTACAATCTAGTTCGTTATAGGCACATGGACCCTGTAAAAGCCCATCGCACACCCCATAAGCCCTCTGTAGCCCAAAGGCTCCATGTGCCCATATAGTAGGTACTTAGGCCTTTAAGGGGTCCCTATATAGGTACTTTAAGACCGAAGTACCTTCTAATTATATGGCTACATGGAGCCTTTGGGTAGTCCCTAAAAGCTAACGTCTACGGATGATTACGGATGCTGCCCAGAGGGTCCAAGTACCCAAATAGTCGGGTTTTAGGTCCAAAAATCCATACCCTGAGTGGTTTTTGGACCTTGAAACCCTACTATTTGGGTACTTGGACCCTTAGGGTTGGGTATGGATACATGGAGCCTGAGGGTCAGGATTCGGGCTGAGGTGCTGTCTAGGCTTGAACGTGAGATCCTCAACCCCTGAACCCCAAAGCGTACAGCTTAACCCTATAAAGCTTTACCTAGAGTCTCCATTGTAGTTCCTTTTTTTGGTTAACCAGTTTTCTGGCTAGGATCCCATAATAGAGATCTGGGTTAACCAAGAAAAGGAACTACATAGGAGAATATAGGTAAACCCACAAGTCTAATTCAACAACGAGTTTGAATCGTTATAGATCCCGTAAGGGACTCACACGGAGCAGTTGAAACTGAGAGGAAACCGTTTTTGGCGGGTTACTACAAGGTCCAAGAACTTTAGGGCCTTAGGGCCAAGCCCTAACCCTAAACTGGCCCTAAACCCGAAACCCAACAGGCCTAAAGCCAAAACCTCAAAGACTAGACCTCACAGCCTTCATCGATGGATTGGAACCCTAAATACCCTAAACCCTAAACCCTCTGTTGGATGCCTAGGATTTATGAGCCGTTGCCTCTTCGGCTGGTGCGGGCATCGTTGCGCCCTGGTGCCAGCCATAAACGCAAACACTAAGGGCCCGTCTAATGCAGGGGCCTTAAGAATTATAACAGGGTTTTGGGGCCCGATAATTATACTATAATTACTCTAATTATACTAAGGAACCCCCAAAATAATGTTGGTACTTATTCCGGCCCCTATAGTAGGGTGGTTTAGGGTTAAGGGTTGCTTGCATGGGCAAGAAACTTCCATGGGCCCTGGCGCAGATTTGGTGAGTTTTGCCGGGTCTGATTTCGATAACGAGTTGTGCACGGCGCGTCCCACGGGCTTCTCAACTAAACCCATAAACCTACCAGGACCCCCCAAATGGCCTTTTAATGGAGCCCTTATGGTCCCTAATAGTGGGTATTTGGGATATATTACAATTTAGTTTGAGGGGACAGGAGACGTAGGAGCAGCCTTATGTGTGCACTTTCGGTGCTTCAGGGTCCTAGGTGCGCCGGAGAGTCTGAATCCTATACCTTGCACAAGGACCTGCGTCGGTGGGCCTTTTCACGCATCCGAAAACATCAATCGGACCCGCTCATACACACCGAAGCAGCATAAGAAATCCCTGTAGCCTAACTCTTAAGCTCCTGTCGCTACAAACCCAGTGGACCCGACAAACCCCTGCAAAAGCCTGATATACAAGCACCTGGAACCATTGACATAAAATCCCTAAGCCTAAATCCTAAACCGTTCAACAAATCCTAAAGTTACCCTAAACCCTAAACCCTAAAGAACCTTTAAGAGAACCCGGCCGAGGACTTTGGCCACCGCAGCTGACCTGCAAAGTCCAAAAACCTGTTGGGAGCCTCAGAAAACTACGGGTCCCCTGGGCTTTTAAGTGACCAGGGCGAAAAAGTATATTTTTTTTCATAAGGGTTCTTTAAGGAAAAAAGTATTAAAGTATGGTACTCCAAAGCCCAGTCCCTGTCTTCGGTACCCTGTAGGATCAGGATACGACTAGTTAGGGTACACGGAACATATTTCGCCTTTTTCATCACGAACTGTACCTAAACCCTGAGCCTGAACTGTCTTGACGGAGGATATAAGTGTTCCCGGAATCTACCTCCAAATAAGGAGCATGCACAACCCCGAGTACTAAGGGTCCAAAGGACCCTGTTTTGCGGTACTTGTATTCAAAATAGGACAGATAGGAGTGACAGGATTCCTATAGGTCTGGATGTGCGAGAATAACATAATACGGGGCTTTATCATTAGAACAGGGTTTCGGGGTATGTCTGAGTACATTGATAATAAGGAGCCTCAAAGCAATATTGAAAATATTTAGATGTAGTCCCCTATATTAGATGATTCCTAAGTACTTGAACGCTCAGGACATCTTGCAATGAGTTGAGGGCTGGCTTGTGCTTGGGAATCAGGAAGCCCGATGAGCAAGGCTATAAACTAAACCCTAAAACCTAAACCCCTAAACCCTAAACCCTAAATAAAGCAACTGGACGAGAGTTTTGCGCAACACTACCAAAAAGAAACACGCACCCTCAGTCATTCTCGAACCCCCACTGAACCAAAATCTCTGTGCACAGTTGTATACATCTGTCTATGAGTAAATAAACAAGTAAGCAAACAAGTAGATAAGCAAACAAACAAATAAGCGTATATATATACATATATATATATATATATATGCATGTGCATATATATCTATATATATGTGCGTGTATGTAAATATAATGCATATGCATGTATGTGTATATATATATATATGTGTGTGTGAATATACGTATATACACGCACACAAGCCCCAAACCCTAGACCGTAATGCTTTTTTATCTGTGCATCTTTGAAGTAGCGGATGTCCGCGTTTTCGCTGGGCCCCGAGCCAACCGACTCTTTGGAACCGGGACCTCTCCCCGAACCTGGCAGCTGCCCTCAACCCTCCCGTGGTACACTTAAAGGAACCCCTAGACCCTAAACCCTAAACATTTAGGGTTTAGGGGTTGGGCATAAGGGTTCGGGGTTTAGGATTTGGGGGGCTTAGGGTTAAAGGCTTTGTAGGGTTACAGCGAATCCAAGAAAGCTGGAACATGGGTTTCGGATGACTATAGTGCTGGGATCTCTATACCTTACCTTCTGGGCAGGAGGAGAACGATGTTCCAACTTTCTGGCCTCTACTTTACACACTCGACGTTTAGGGTTTAGGGGTTAAGGTTTACGGCTGTGGAGTTTAGGATTTAGGGGTTCAGGGCTAAGGTTTTAAAGTTTAAGGGTTTCGGGTTTAGGATTTAGGGGCCTAGTTCTTAGGGATTAGGGCGCAGTGTTTGGGGCTAAACTCTAAACCCTGGACCCAGCACTTGGCACTGAGGCTTTCAGCTGCTTTTGAACATCGACCATGGTGACACTAAGGCTCCATGTACCTATTTAGTCTACACCTTATGGGTTCCTGTAAATGTACCACGGGTTCTAGCAAAGCAACACAAGGGTTTAGGGTCCAGGGTATAGGGCTCGATGTACCTATATAGTGCTGCTACAAGTTGTGTTGAGGGTTTTTAGATGCTTTTTGCTTTGCAAAAAAACTTTCTAGGAGCTTTGAAGCTAGGAGGATTGAGACCTGATGGTGTTCCGTACGGATTTACGGGGTTACATAGGGTTGGAGGTAGAGGGTTGAAGGTTTAGGCAGGTTCAAGCTTTTAGGGCTTTCTGTGCATGAGCAGTTCGCTCAGTCCCGCTCGGCATCATTCGAGGTTCCGGGGATGATAGTGGGTGAAGTTGCAATCAATCTTCCTCAGGGCAGAGTTTTTTTCACAGCTGTCGCCGCGTGACAGGCGGAACATGCGAGACCAATTCTGCAACTTTCGGTTCCACCAGGCCTTCCAAGACGCCGGTGTCTGAGCTTTGGGGCTCAGAAATTCCAAAAATCCAAAGCACTTCGAGGGTCTCGGCAACAGCTTGAGAGCTTTCTAAGCCCTCCACCGAGCCCTGCAAAGCCTCCTACAGGTCTTTCCTTGCTGTGGGTTTAAGGCTGAATGCCTTTGTGGGATCTAACTGAAGTGAATCCCAGAAAGTTGGAACATGGCTTTAGCATGAATAATCCCTTCCCCCTAATATTAAAACGCCCCCCCCCCTAATATCAAAACTGATTTCCGGGGGTTTGGTTTTTATATTAGGGGGGTTCTCGGGGCATCCGGGTACGGGTCGGATTGGCAGTAGTACTGAAGTACTGAGCCAAACAGTCAGACAAACCCTAAAGCNTTTCCGGGGGTTTGGTTTTTATATTAGGGGGGTTCTCGGGGCATCCGGGTACGGGTCGGATTGGCAGTAGTACTGAAGTACTGAGCCAAACAGTCAGACAAACCCTAAAGCCCCTGAGCACCAAGCCCTAAAGCTCTCGGAGATCTTTTTCAGGCAGTCAGGCCGATATCTCGTTTTGCCTAGACAGCCAGACAACCAGTATGCGACTGATGCAGCAAAGACAGGGAAGGGAGGGAGGAAGGGAGGGATGGTAACGAAATAATTACTTCATCCTATCTTAAACCCCTACTTAACCCCAAACCCAACAACTTCCCCTAATATTAAAACTAACTAATTATTTACCTTGCCTCCTGCCTGCTAAACCCCTACTAAACCCTGNTATCTTAAACCCCTACTTAACCCCAAACCCAACAACTTCCCCTAATATTAAAACTAACTAATTATTTACCTTGCCTCCTGCCTGCTAAACCCCTACTAAACCCTGGCTTAAACTTCCGAATGATCCTTACCCTTATTTCCTCAACAACACCCCCCTAATATTAAAACCCCTTGGACTCCCAGCTGCTAGTAATTCTCCTTTTTAAGCCTTGAGCCCTCAAACCCTAAGCCCTACACCGTGAGCCCCAAACCTTGAGCCCGAAGCCCTGGAGCCCAAAGCCTTAAACCTTGAGCCCTAAAGCTTAAGCCCTAAACCCCTAAACCCTGAAGCTCTGGTCTCTTCGGCTTGATTAGTACGGCTGTAGTCTTTGGCTCTATTCAAACACATACAAATCTAGGCCCCCCCTAATGTTGCCCCTTTTAAATTGAATGTGGGGCCCGAAACCGCGAAATCCCGGGGGCCGGGAGTTTTAATATTAGGGGGGGCTTTAATNCTAGGCCCCCCCTAATGTTGCCCCTTTTAAATTGAATGTGGGGCCCGAAACCGCGAAATCCCGGGGGCCGGGAGTTTTAATATTAGGGGGGGCTTTAATATTAGGGGGAAGGGATTAGTGCTGGGATCCCTATAATGTGCCTAACTGGCATGAGCATGATGATGTTCCAGCTTTCGGTCAAATGATTTGGGGTCTAATGACTAGGGCTTCGGCGCTTACAGTGTAAAGGGCTTGTAGTGGGTGTCAAATCAGTGTGCAAGCAGCGGTAGTTATAAGTATAGCACCCTGATTTACAACTACTACGTCCCCTGACCCATTAAACCTTTATTAGGCTTGGCTGCTCTACCCGGGCACTCTGTTTAACAGTTAAAATCGCATTAAAGATCCCTTATCGAACCTTTAACCGAAACCCTAAACCCTAAACCCCTAAACCCTAAACCCCTAAACCCTAAACCCAAAGCCCTAAGGGACCCTTAGCTCAGGAGAGACTCCGATGTTCAGGCCTCAACCCACAGGCCTCTAGCATCTGGGATTATAGGACTTCGGGCTAGGAGCTTTAGGCGTCTAGGGCTTAGGGTCAGTTAGGGTTTAGGGTTTGGGGTTTAGGGATTAGGGTTTAGGGTTTGGGGTTTAGGGATTAGGGTTTAAGCGTTTTTTCCCAAAGGGTCCAATTACCATTGTATTTGGACCCCAAAAGCATCTACCATACCATTACTTGGACCGTTTGGGTTTGGAGACCTTTATTTTCTCCTTCAGGGTTTTGCATGCTCGAAGATCCTGATAGGGCGCGTAGGACTCCGCTAACACGATAGAGCACTGATAATATCCCCTTCTAGGAGTTCTCGGTTCAAGACTTGATATAGGGGCCTTAGTAATTAGAATAGGGTTTTGGGGGGGCATTATACTATAATTACAGTAAGGTATAGTAAGGAACACCCAAAATCGTATTGGTAATTATTTCGGCCCATACCGTAAATCCTTATAATAGCCCTTATAGTAATCCTTATAGACCCCTTTGAAAGGAAGCCTTTGAAGGGAACCCTGGGTCAGTGTTAAGGCTTTACCAGGCCCTATCACTTTAAAATTCCACCCGGGGAAGGGGACCTTGAAGTCCCTAAACCCCCTTTTAACACGGTTTAGGGTTTAGGGTTCAGGGTTTAGGGTTTAGCCAAACCCCCCTAAACCCCTCCAAACCTTAAACCCTGATCCGAAACAGCGCCTGAACGAGACGGCTTGGTCTCCGAGTGGAGCCTCAGTGCAAGTGGAGTTCCCTAAACCGATAATCTTACCATGGGAGATTTCACAGCTAGAATGGGGTTTTAGGGGATATGCTATACTACATTCTCAAAAGGGAACCCTTATGGAACAATGTTACATACCCTTTGTATGAAATCCTCAACCTGCAGATTTCGGCTTTCGGGCTCGAGCCTGAGATATAGGGGCCTTTAATCATCTGGGCTTTAGGGCTTAGGGATTAGGGTTGAGGAGGTAATCTATCTATATGGCTGATTATCTACCCACCTACCTAGCTACCTACAGTACTTGCCCTGCCTGCCACAACAGCTAGCTACCTAGCTACCTACTTACCCAGCTAGCTAGCTAGCGAGCTAGCTAGCTGCCCAGCTAGGTAGCTAGGTAGCTCGGTAGCTAGCTAGACAGCTATGAGTATGTATATATATATATATATATATATATATTATATATATATACATCTGTATATATATATGTATCAATGTATATATGTGCGTGCGTGTGTGTGTGTGTGAGAGAGAGAGAGAGAGTCCGTCTGTCTGTCTGTCCGTCTGTCTGCCTGCCTGTGTCTCCGTCGCGCACAACAATTGGACGTCTCAAGTTAAAGCCTAGACACACAAAACCACAATGTTACTCAAGGCCTGTCACAAGGCGACACACCCGTCGCGGTGAAAGCCGGTTTCAGGATTTGGTGGCTTTTACACTCAGGCGCTTTGCTTTGTTTTTGCGATTTAGGGGTCACTTTTCTGACCCCCGGAACAGCATCTAACAAAGCCTTTAGGGCTTTAGGGTTTAAGGGTCGGGGTTTAAGGGGTTTCAGGTTTAATTGGCGGTATGGGGTGTAGGGATTTAGGGTGCTGAGTTGGGGTGTATCTAGGACCCCAAAAAAGCACATAAGCAAAACTAAGGATAGGGATGTCCCACATAAATCCCCTTATAATGAAGCCCAGTAAAGGTAGGGATATCCTTATAAAATGCTTATGCTTATGTGCTTTTTGGGTCCCTGAGTTTCGGGTTTGGGTTATGACTCCAAATAAACGTACAGGGCCGGACTTCTGCATCAGATAACATAATGTTTGAGGTGTTCTGCCCTCCAGTTGCGGGGTCATGTCCGACTGTGTTGTAGGATTTCGGGCTGGAGGTGGATCCCGTACCTTATAGTCCTTACGAATAAGAAGAACTGAGCACTATGTGCATTACAGCTCATTAGGCCCCGAATGTTCTTCTAGGTTCGATGGTCGTTGGTCTCCTACCAAACCCCCGCCCAAACTTGCTGGCATTTTCCCTAAACCCTAAACCCCTAAACCCTAAACCCAAACCCTTAAACCGTTAAACGGGATGGCGAGGACAAGATACAAGTGAGATCATGTCGGGGTCTAGGTGCCTACTGCATCGTGGGTGGAGAGTGAGCATGATTCAAAAGAGATGAGGTGACTATCCCTGGGTTGCTGGGTTACGGATACAGTAAGGCTCATCGACTATATGGGGTTTATGGTGGAGTAATTATAGAGCAACCCACTAATGCAGGAACCTGATTAAGAAACCTTAGCCCTATAACCTCAATATGTTAGGAATCGTAAAAGGGACCCTAACAATGACCGAAGGTTTCTTATTCAGGTTCCGATATGAAGCTGCTAAACCCCTAGCCCTCCAAAAACCGTAAAGCCTCAACCAGAAAACCCTACAGTACCCTCATGGACTCATTCAAAGATTCCTTTAAGGGTACCTTGAGGGGTTCATTTAGGGGTTCCTTTAAGGGATCTTCTAAAGGATGCTATTCGGGCTCCACAAAACACATAAGCAAAAACTAGGATAGCGATATCACATATAGACCCTCTTATAATGCAGCCCAACAAGGTAAGGATATCCTTGTAAAAATTCTTGTGCTTATGTTCCCTAAACCCTAAACCCTAAGCTACAGGTAGCTGGAATCCCCGGGCTTCCCCACTCAACATCTCTCGAATCCTGGAGACGTGGCACGTCAAGTCGAGGCACCGGCGTGCAGTTGGATTTGTTGAAGTGTGCTGGCTAGAGTCTGCCTGTATAGGCACACGCTTGGTGAGACAAGAAGGTGAAGCCACCCTGCACACGGTTTAGGGCTTAGGATTTAGGGTTTTAGGGTTTGTAGGGTTTTAGGGTCTAGGGATTTAGGTTTTAGGGCTTAGGGTTTACGGTTCAAGGAGCAATTGCTCGATGGTGTCGTTTCCGGCTTCAGTTGCCCAATGTAGTGCTGTGCGGCCACCGTTGTCGCGCAAATCTTGTCGAGCACCGGCATCCAGGAGCAAGCTTGCAGCAAAAGCTTGATTGTAGAGTGCCGCAAACATCATCGCAGAAAAACCCTGATGGTCCTGCAAATCCATCTGAGCACCGGAGTCGAGGAGACATTGCAGGACGCGAAGACAACCAAACATTGCGGCCGCCATCAGTGCCGTACGGCCAGCATTATCACGCAGATCCTTGTTAGCCTGGGTTCTTGTTAAGGCACTGAGTTGAAGTTACCATAATAAGAAAACTAGTTTATTTACAACAGGTTCCTGCAATGGTAATTGGAATTGAAGCTACCATAATGAGGGAAACCAACTTATTCACGACAGATTCCTACAATGGTACTTTGAAATTTAAGTTAAGTTCCTGAGCAAAAGCCTAGTAGCACCGGCCTCAATGAGCAGAATTGTAACCTTGATACTGTCTGTGCACGACGCCTGCATCAGCGGTGTATCTGTACCAGCGATCATTGCGTCCGGGTCCAGAGGGATCTGCAGGAGCTCTTCAACCTGAGGGCGACACTGGGGTGTTGCGGATGCTTCCTAAACCCTGATACCACTAAAGCCTCAACAACGAGAATTCGTAAATATAATCTGATACCACGAAAGCCTTAACAACGAGAATTTGCAAATATCATTTCAAATTGTTCAATCACATCTGCTAATCACAAAGAGTTTTCGGGACAGGGGGTGCCTGCGCACTTATCGAGCCTTCATCTTCCAAGAATTTCTCAGCGACCCTACACATCCCTAAATCCTAGCAGCCCTGTGTTAACCTATCGAACCTATATGGCCCCCCCAAATCAAATATCCCTGCATCCCATCAAATATGTTTATCCTTACGTGAAGCCTTTCGACTTTGAACCCGGTATAAACGCAAAGCTCTACACCCTAAACACAGGATAAGGCCGTGCACCCTCTCCCAAGGAAACCTAACCGGCCTAAACCCCTATGCCCTAAACCCTGAATCATATATATATATGTATATATGTATTTTTATCTGTATGCATATATATATATATTTTTTATTTATTTATTTATTTATATTTATATACCTTTGGTCACCCCGTTTACCCAAAATCCGACTTAGTATGTAAGGTTGTAAGTACCTTACTTGGGGTTGTGTGAAATTATAAGTGAAGTAACCTTACGGAAAACCCTAGTTCCTAAGTCCCATGGTCCTTTAAGTACACGCTCCCCCCCTCCGCCTCCTCCATCGAGTCTCTCTCGATCGCATGACAGAGCGCCGTCCTCTGTCTGGTGCCAGCAGGAAATGGGGGAATGGATCCCTATAGTAGCCCCTATATAAGCCCCAATATGGGGGTTTCCGAAAATAGGGGACCCTAATATAGTACCCCAAATAGTAGGATCCTTATTATCAGGACCACAAAATAAGGGACCCCTAAAATTCGGAAACTCCCATATTAGTCTCCATAGTCCATAAACCCTAAACCCTAAACCCCTGTAGTCTCCATAGTCCGTTCCCCCATTCCCTACTAAGAACCAGACAATCCTCTGACTCTCGGAAGCTTCGCAGAATCCATGGAGAGCCACCACTTCCAGGTCCATGACAGAGTCCAGCTTTGCCTCGCTGAAAGAAGGGGCTTCTGGGGTTAAGAGGCTCATAATTTGCAGAGTGTTGGGGTGTTTAGGGTTTGTAGGCTTATAGAGTGTTGTAGGTATCATGAGTATAAAAACATGTCTGGGTTTATAGGTTAATAACGTTTAGGGTCTATAGGATTGTAGAGTGTCCATGAATCACTAAAAAGAAAGCTTTTACGGCGGCTTTACGATTGATAGAGTGCTAAAGAGATAGTTAAAAGTAGAAGTATAAGATCGGATTTGTCCCAAAGGCTCCATGTACCGTTATAGTAGATACTTAAGCCTTAAAGGGGTCCCTATATAGGCACTTTAAGGCCTAAGTATCCACTATATGGCTACATGGAGCCTTTGGGTGTCTGGTCTAAGGTTGGCGTTTCAGACTTGGGACTAAACACACCACACATAGGACCAAAAAGGGAAAACGGTACTACCCCAGAGGGTCCCACATACACTACCATTATGGAATTAGGTCCCCCAAACCAAAATAGGGATGGTTTTTTGGGGGCCTAATTCCATAAATAGTGTATATGGACCCTCTGGGTACTATATCGGCGTGGCAGCATCATCCAAAGTCGTGCCCCCGTGCAGTAGCCTTTGTCTGAAGCGTGGTGGCAGGCCGTGGTTTTCATGCAATCGCTGCTTCAAGGCCTTCACATCACTTAGCTCCTCGATGGGAATGCTCGTCAACTCTTCTCCGGAAAGTTGCGTGATGCGCAGCATGGTTTGCAAGAAGAGGCAAGGCTAGGAGGAAATGGCTGCTTGAGTGCTTTGTATGGAAGGGTTTAGGCTTTGGTGTTGAGGTGTTTGGGCCAGTTTAAAGCTTAGGGCTTGGGTTCATCGGTTCCAGGGCTTCGGGGTTTAGGACCTATGAAACATGTCGGTGCACTTAGGGTTAACTATGAAATGTCCAACTTAATAAGGGTTTTATGCAAGGGGCTTGATAGGCTGTATCGGGGCTCTACGGCATTTTGGAAAGCTTTTACACGGTTCTTTAAACTTGAACGTTTGATAGGGTTTAGAATCATAGCCTTGTACAAGTGCTGGACCATTATGTACCTACTTTGGGGGGTTTAGGAAATGCTGAACACCTAAACCCTAAGCCCTAAAACACCACGGACCGTGCAAAGTCAGTGAAGCTCGAAGCGGGAGACGAATCTTTGCTCTGCAGCACAAGTGCGACCAACTGCACCAAACTCGAAACCAGGACCCCCCGAAATGGCCTTTAATAGAGCCCTTATGGTCCATACTGCTGATGGACAAAATCCTGCATTACCTTAAGGACCCTTAAACTATGGGAATTACGGTATATTCCTTATAATGGGTAATGCAGGATTTTGTCCATCAACAGTAGTAATTACAAGTGGGGTTAGGGGTCCATGGAGAGGTAGCGCATGTAGATTAGGATACTGTGTAGGGGGAGTATCTTCTTCTCTGACCACCTGCTGGCCGATGCTCCCTAGACCCGAGAACAGCTGGGTTCTTGTTCAGAAACTTAAACTAAATGGTCATGTTCAGGAAATAACATTATGTACTATAGATCCCCATTAACCATTATGGCAACTTAAACCCATTAGCCATTATGACAACTTAAACCCCCATTGTAACCATTATGACAACTTAAACTGAATTCCTTAAGAAGAACCCAGGAAAACGCCCTCAGCTCCCGGACGGCTTTTGGACCGGCGGCCTCAGCAAAGGACCACAAAGAACTGGCTTACAGCAGTGGGTCCAAGTACGTACAGTAAATTATAAGGGCTCCTTTAAGGGGAATTATATTATAAGGGTTCCTTTGAAGGGCTCTAGAAGGGGTTTAGGGCTTTAGAGTAAACCCCCAAAAGTTGGAAACCTAATAATTAAGGACAATTAGTGGCGGGATTCTTTATGCACTACTCTTAAGGATTGAGGCTATTGGGCTTCAACTATTGGGCTTCTACTCGCTATTTCTCCCTGCTTCCTTGGCACCAAATAATGTAGAAACCTGATTAAGACACCTTGGGCCTTTACTAGGGTTCCTTGTATGAACCCTACACTATTTTGGGGTTTTAGGCCCAGGGTTTCTTAATCAGGTTCCTACATTACACTGACAGAGGGACCCTTAGCAACAAACTTCATGTTTAAGGACTTGTCTAAGGAAGTCCTACACCCTAAACCCCTAAACCCTAAACCCTAACCCCAAATCTGGACACCCTTGGACAGATCGAGGGTCCCTGTACCAAAGGGCTGAGTGTTAGGTGCCAGAAGCTGTCCCCAAGACCCCTTAAGGAACGATCCAAAAAAGTAGATCCCTTAATGGGGGGTTCCTATAAAGTACCCTTACTAGTATAGGGCCCCAAATTAGGGGATCTACTTTCTAGATCCTGGGTCCACAAGATAGTATTTGGGACCTAAAACTCGCTTATTTGGCCTTCTGGACACTACCTTAACCCCAAACAACTTACCCTGTTAAGGACTTTTATAAGGAAATCAGAATAAGGAGCCCTAAAAAGGTAGGTTTCGTAACCCTAAACCCGGCTCTGAGGCGCGGGCTCTGCCACGCGAGGTGCGGCCGCGGGGGCCTCGATCTTTGTCGAAACTTCTTCGAAGGCCCCTCTTTGTTGCTGAGTTCACAAGCCCCAAAAAGTTTACATTTTCAGTTCTATAGTGGGTAGTATCATCCCAAAAAGTGTAAAGCGTATCCACTCAGCTACTACGCCCTAAAAGGGTGTGGGGTTGAGGAGGGTGGTTTCGGGTTGAGGGATATAGGGGCCCTAAATATTCAGGACAGGGTTCCTTTACAGGTTTTTCCTTCAAGCTTGTGTACGGAATCAAGGTTTTCGGGCTTAGTGCTCCCCTTGGGGGGCCGAAGCGGGCACAGGTTCCCATACAAACCCCCTGGCCTGAGACCCTCAAAACCCGTTGTTTAAGGAATATCCCTTAAAGTATTACAGGAACCCTAACATGAGCTAAGGAATATTCAATTCAGGTGTTTTGGAGTTTCTGGATGTTTCCTCCCCTCATTATATCGGGCTGAGTGTTTTGGGCATTTCGGGTGTAGGGCTCGGAGTCAGGGATTTAGGGTGGGTAGTATGATACGTAAGGATCCTTGCAAGGCCCAAAGGAACCCTAAACGATAGATGGAAAGATCCTAGCGTCTGCTAGGTCACACTCCCAAAGGGTCCAAAGTACCCCATGTAGTAGAATGTAGGGTTTCTATATTAAGAACTACTATTTATGATTTGGGCAGGTATTCACCATACCAGTACCTGGGACCCTTTGCATGGGGAACTCATTGAAGCCCTGGAACGCAGGTCTCCTTGAAGGGCTCCTTTACGCGTTGCTGTAGGGGTTCCATAGGGTCTAGGGTTTAAGGGTCCATATACACTATCATTATGGAATTAAACTAGACCCCAAGTCACCATTCTAGTCATGGTCTTGGGCGACCTGGTTCCACAGTAGGAGTGTATAAGGACCCTCTTGGTTCTAAGTTGTTGACTTCATGTTTTCAGAAAGCTTAAGCTTTCAGTTCTATAGTGGGTTACACTATCCCAAGAAGCATAAATTGCACCCATTCCGCTACTAAGGCTCTATCAAGAATGAATCTAGAAGCTTGGATCATTTGCCAAAGGTTGTAGGAGTTTCTGATTTCTACTAACTGCTATGATGATGCTACCCTGAGGAGTAATAGAAGGAAATCTTTCGGACCGTGTCTAGGATCCCGAATTCTGGGTTCCTTAAGGTTTTAGTAACCGTCCACACCAACTCAAACACCCACACCGCCTTACATAACACCTACTTGTCCAGTATCCTAGGGGAACTAAAGATTAACATTTAGGACTGCAGGGGATTATACAGGTATAATACCCAAAAAGGTTCAAGGTTACTCTATCACCAGGAACATGACCCCTGAACCCTAGATTCGAAACGGCCCAACCGTAAACCCTAAAACAGGAAAACCCTAAAACCCTAAACCCCTTATGTAAGCCCCAAAACCCCAACCCCCTAAGCACTAAACTCGTAACCAAAGGCCTTCAACTGTTGCATCTCGGAACCTTGTGGTCTACTGTACCAGGACCACAGCAAGCGGGCAAAGTCCTTGTTCAGTGGAACATCGTGCTGCCGAGTCTTCTTATTGACGGAGGGCACCTGGAGACTAGGTAGCTCCCCGCCATCCGGATCGAGTCCACGAAACCACGAGTCCCGCACTCGTGATACGGTTTCTGCTCTTTCTCCTGTCATAATACTCACAATTTGCATCACTGCCGCCCAGCAGGAACGAGCCGCCATCACCTTGAAGAGGTGGGCCACCTGCAGAGCTGACAGAGCTTCGCGTCCACCCCGCTTGTTGGATTTCTTTGCCAGACACCTGTCCCTGTGCGCTTGAGAGCAGAAACGCACCAGACGAGCTTGGGGGTGTAGTGCTCTTGTCTTCGCGACGTCGACGTCAATGTCATCAATTGCAGCTGTGTGTGGCTTGTTCTTGCAGTCAGTGCGCAAGGCTGTGCAATGCTTGTAGGAGCACAAGATCTTCACGCGAGACCCGCGGCCCATAGGGTTCGTTGAAAGGGCTCCCTATGGATTCTTTCAGGGATCTATAGGGTTTAGGGTTTGGGGTTTAGGGTTTACCGGAGCCTTTATGCTCCCCAATAGTGGGTGTTTAGGGTATAGTAGAGGGTGGTTGGCGGTCTTCAGTACCCGAAACACTGCAACAAAAAGTAGGTTCGCTCCTCAAAGCCTCTGACAAAACATATTCGCAAAGAAGACCCTCTTCAGCCCAATAAACGGGACATCTAAAAATGTCCCACAGGCCTACCTAGCAAAGCAAAACCTTCTGACATCCACAGAAGTAGCCGCACATCTTTGCTTACTGAGGCAGCGACAAGGCGGGCCGAAGACAGGGCCTGGACAGGAGCAGAGGATAAGAGTTTAAGGGTTTAGGAATTTATTTTTTCAGGGTTTAGGGCTCAGGGTCGAGGGTTTAGGGGTTCAGGGTTCAGGGTTTTGACAAGGGTCTAGGGGTTAAGGGTTTGAGGTTTCGCAGAACCAACGACATTGAGGGCTAAAAACTCGAAGTGTGAGGCTAGGTTTTAGTCGTCTGTAGGGTTTGGGCTACAGGTAGAACTACTAGTAAGCAAGAGTTGTATGATGACGTCACTATACTTATAACTACTGCGAACCCAAAGGCACTTACAGTCTTGCTTACTTAGTCTCATGATTAGACCCGCAGAAAGCCCCATATCAGCACTCAACAAGCTGCAAGAAAGAGCATGTAGCCAAATAGACCCTACAACTCTCTAACGCCAGTATACAGTATGCCCCTTTTTCCAGGAAGCCGAAACCTGATTAAAAACCTCGGCAAGGGAAGTTGAAAGCTGGAGCCCCATAGAGGAACCTCAAGCCCTGCAAGATGCTGGGACAACCGGACACATGGGTGGTTGTCAAAATTATGGCCCCTTGGTGGGTCCCCAGTATAATACGGCACCTAATATTTAGGGTACCCAAAAAGGGACCCTAATTTTGACAACTACCCATATAAATCAAGCCATTCTGAAAACCCGACACTGCCTTATTCACTGATGGCTCTCACAATGGAGCCGAAAAATCATGTGGGCAGTTGTCAAAATAGGGGTCCCTTTTTGGGTACCCTAAACAATAGGTGCCGTATTATAAGAGACCCAAAAGAGGACCATAATTTTGACAACCACTCATGACAACTATTAAGGCCCCTACACTAGACCCCTTATAGTAGCCCTTATAGAATCCCTGAAAGGAGCCCTTTAAAGGAACCCTTTATACTATATATATATATGTATATATATATGTATATATATATATATATATAGAACCCCCAAAGTATGTGCCCATAGTTCGGGTTTTTGCGTGGGTCTCGGAGTCTGGAGCTCGGGTGGGTGAGAATTTGGGTTTCGGGGGGGATGTAGGAACCTTGGGCCTTTATTAAGGTTCTATAAGGGTTCCTTTAAAGGATACTATAAGGGGTACTATAAGCGTTTTGGGTAACCTGGGGCCTTCATTAGGGTTCCTTATATGAACCCTACTATTTTGGGGTTATTTGCCCAGGGTTTCTTAATCAGGTTCCTACATTAGGGGGTTTCGGTGTGCTGGGTTTACCGTTTGGGGCTCGGGTTTCGGGGCTTAAGGTTAGGAGCTTGTAAGTTGGGGAGGCCTTTCAGTGCACTTCAACCCGCGCTGAAACTCCAAACCCCTGAGTCGGAGCCTTACCCAAATCCCCCAACTACCCTCTTTTTATACCCCAAGTACAGGGCTCCATTAAAGGGCCATTGGGGGGTCCTGGTAATCATGAGAAAAGGAGATTGTTATGCGGGCTTTACAGGGTTTAGTGTACTCCTCAAGGAGTGTAAGGATCCGCCAAATTTAGATAATATAAGCCTGAAGAGGCAATGGCATTGGGCTCTCTGCAAACGACCTCTGGCTCAGATTCCGAAGTCGTGTAGTTCAGCCAACACTTCACCTGTCACGGACTGCAGAGCAGTGCTGTAGGTCTTGTGCATCCAGCCACACACTCCGGCAGCAGGAGCACGAATCCAACATGACCTTGCCCAGGTGCCTTATGCAGGCAGTGAAGCCGTTTTTGCGGGCCAAGATTTTATTGGCACAAGCCTGCGACGAAACAGGGACGACTTCCGTGTGACTGTTCGCAGGTGCGATCGTCAAAGCTCTCAAGGCGTCGTTGCCGGCAAAACTTGTGTCGGCACCGGCCTCCACCAGCAACCGCATGACTTTCACATGACCATCCCGAGATGCAAACATCAAAGCTGTGACGCCGTTGTTGTCGGGCAAATTTGCGTCGGCACCGGCCTCCAACAGCATGCGCACGACTTCGACATGACCTTGGCCAGATGCGCTCGTCAAAGCTGTCGAGCCGTCGATGTCGGCCAAATTTGCGTCGGCACCGGCCTGCAACAGCAAGCAAACGACTTCAGAATAACCTCTCGCAGATGCCCTCGTCAAAGCTGTCAAACCGGTGTTGTCCGCCAAGCTTTTGTCGGCACCGGCCTCCAACAACAAACGTACGACATCAACATGACCTTTTGCGGATGCAGTTTCCAAAAGATGAGCGCCATAGTATTTGGCCAAATTCTCGTCGGCCAGCAGCAAGCGGACAATTTCCACATGACCCCCCGAGGACGAGATCAACAAAGCAGTGACGCCATAATGGCAGGCCTTTTTGTCGGCACCGGCCTCCAACAGCGTGCGCACGACACCGACATGACCATGCAAAGATGCGAGCATCAAAGCTGTGCAACCGCGTTTGTCGGCCAAGTCTTTGCCGGAACCGGCCTGCAATAGCAATCGCACGACATCGACATGACCATGCGCAGATGAAGTCATCAAAGCTGTCGAGCCGCGGTTATCGGCCACGTTTTTGTCGCAACCGGTCTCCAACAGCATGCGCACGGCTTCGACATGACCTTGGCCAGATGCGCTCGTCAAAGCTGTCGAGCCGTCGTTGTCGGCCAAATTTGTGTCGGCACCGGCCTCCAACAGCAAGCGAACGACTTCAGAATGACCTCTCGCGGATGCCCTCGTCAAAGCTGTCAAACCGGTGTTGTCCGCCAAGTTTTTGTCGGCACCGGCCTCCAACAATAAGCGTGCGACTTCCACATGACCTTGCCCAGAGGCTCTCATCAAAGCTGTTGAGCCGTCGTTCAAGGCCAAATTTGCATCCGCCGCAGCCTCCAACAGCAAGCGTGCGACTTCGACATGACCTGCGAGAGATGCTATCTTCAAAGCTGGCTGCTGCATGGTGCCAATCAAATCCGCATTTTGGGGCAGCTGCATCATGGACTCAACCTGAAGGGTTCTGGAAGCTTTACGAGTAAAGTACTTGGAGGATCATGGGAAATAGTAAGTAAGGTTATAAGTCCCCTAATTGGGGTTATAAGTAATTATAAGTATAGTTGCCTTATTCATAACCCTAGTTACTAAGTCCCATGATCCTTTAAGTATGAGTAAAGTACGATGAAGGTTACACCTCTGGAAGCTTCTCCAGTGCAAGTGAACTAAGTGAAGCCTTGGGGTACGGCTCGCTCAGCGAACCCTAGGGTTCCAGTTACCTACATAGTAGATTACCTAGAGGCTCATACCCTACCCCTTTTCTAGGGCGCCTACTTTTTAAGATAACAGATCCTGACCATAAAACTAGGTACCCAAAAAGTGGGGTAGGGTATGAGCCTCTAGGTACTGACAGTTACCTATAGACTTACCCCCAGGAGGTGCCGGTGTGGTGTATCACGAATGATCACAAGGGAACATCCAGCCCAGTGGGCCATAGCAGATTACTGACCATGGTTTAGGGCGGCTTAGGGTATATAGGGTCTAGGGTAGAAGGTTTAGGGCTTATAGGGTTTAGGCTTTAGAGTAGATTACTGACCATATATTATGTACCCCAGTAACCTACTATTCAGGTAACCGGAGCTATGATCTACTGAAAAACGTGCGGATGTGTGGAACTTGTAGGAAGGTCGGCTGAGAGGACCCCAGGTCATGCATACTGTGGTCATGATGTACGCCAGTGCAGCTCCAAACAAGGCTTCCAGGGTTTAGAATCACGTATTCAGAACCCCATGGTACATAGCCCTAAGGGTCCATGTATCCATATGAGTATACCTTGACACTAAAGTACATTTTAAGTGACTTCTCTAAGGCCTAATCGTACACTCCCAGAGGGTCCATATACACTACCATTATGGAATTAGGCCTCCAAAACCATAATAGGGATGGTCTTTCGGTACCTAATTCCATAATGGCAGTGTATATGGACCCTCTGGGACTGTATGCGAACCTGGCGCCCTAGGGATGACGAACGACGGCTCATCTATACTGCGGAGGGTACTCGCAGCATGTGCAGAAACGCTTTCTACGGACATGATCGTGTATATGCGTATATATATATATACATATGTATATGTATATGTATATGTATATGCATGTATGTATATGTATATGTATATGTATATATGTGTAGATAGGGGTGTATATATATATACTATACAAGGATTGTAAGTCAACTCTTCCCACCTCGGACATGCGGCCCTGCATAGCAGCGGCTGCAAGGCAGTCTACCTGTTTTTGAGAAACATCAGCAAATGTCAGCAGCACGAGGTCCAGGTTCATCGGGGAGTCCAGCGTCACAGTATCCTTCAAAATCTCGCCGCGGAAGAGAACTCTCTGCCTAAATCGTGGGGGCAGGCCACGCCGCTGAGCCAGTCGCTGCTTCAAAGCCTTCACGTCGTGTATCTCCTCCACGGGTATGCTGGTCACGGCTTCACCGGAAAGCATTCGGAGTCGCAGCATCTTTGCGAAATGGCTAATCCAGCAAGTGAAGAAGCAAGAAGACCTCTAGTAAGCCAAAGTGTCCTGCTCTGCAGCACGGCAACCTCTCAACAGCGAGCTTCTTCCCTGCTTCCCTGAATGTTGACAGGTACGGCTGTAAAATGCCTCAACCTCACTACACCTCCAGACTTGCTTTTACATGGGCTAGATTCCGCAACACCCCCCCCCCTCAGTTTACGAAATCATTCTGGGAATGTCTGAAGCCTCCATGCTCCAATAAGTTCAATAACCAGGCACATCTAAAAGGCTCATGCCTGTCTGAAACGATATCTCGTAATAAATCTGAGATGTATGCATGTGTATGCACATATACACATAGTTATGTATATATATATATATATACAATTTTTCACACATACACACAATACGATCTGATTGTTCGGCTTCAGTTGTTTACAGATCGATGCGTAAAACCTACCTTGGCCATCCTGCCGTCACCGAGTGGGCAACTTGGGAGCACATGCGCCCCTAAACCCTACACCCTAAACCCTTACACCCTAAACCTTACAGCTAGTAGAGCAACACGACCGCTACTCAGCCAAAATGTCCTGCTCTGGAGCGCGGCAACCTGTCAACAAACCAGCTTCTTCTCCGAAATACCCTAAACCCTAAACCCTAAGACCCGAAACCCTAAGACCCTAAGACCCTAAGACCCTAAACCCTAAGACCATCACTATTGACACGTAACCTTACCGGTCCGATGGACGTGGGTTTGGGTATACTACGGTTGATGGACAAAATCCTGCATGACCTTAAGGACTCTAAACTATGGGAATTACGGTATATTCCTTATAATGGGTAATGCAGGATTTTGTCCATCAGCCGTAGTGTTGAAGGTGTCTTATTAATTCGGAGAGTATATGATTATCTGGTACTTGGACCCTTAGGCTACCGATGTAGACACGCCTCAGCCTCATTTCACCATATATCCATGTATTCTATGCAGGCTATACTCCGCACCACCCCCCCAATGTAGCAATTCGCTCCTGTGAAACATGACAAAACATGGTTCAAAGTCCTTCCACTGTTGATTCCGAAACACTTCGGACTTCAGCATCGCAGTCCCCACCTCGATATGGCGGCGTCGTTCCTAGCCAAAGGTCGGACGTACACAAGTTAGACTCTTTTCGACTTGGCAGCCCTGAAGCCTAGCTACAAAAACCTAAATGACATTTCGGGTCTTGACAATTTCTTGCCTTGCTTTTTTGGTGAGGCCTTCAACGTTAAACTGAGGCGGGGCTCCAGGTGTGGACTTTGAGCCTGACAGCTCGAGGCTTTAGGAATTGATTGCAGGCTCGAGGCTTCAGGTGTTTAGGGTAAGAAGGTTCGGGGGTTAATGCAGGAACCTGCTTAAGAAACCTTGGGCCTTTATTAGGGTTCCTTATATGAACCCTACTATTTTGGGGTTATAGGCCCAGGGTTTCTTAATCAGGTTCCTACATTGTAGTGTTAAGGGCTTGGGGTGTAGGAGGGTTCCGAGTTCGCAACAACGGCATAATGGTACCACTGTCAACCTGGGATTGACGACCGAGACGATCTTAAACCACCAAACCACAAGAAAGCGGTTTTTGTCCACACATCCTTGAAGGATACCGCCCAAAAGGACAAGGATACCCCCAAACCGTCAACGTTTGCCGGACAGTACCCGGTATCCTGTAACAGAACAGGTACCCTGGGCCGCTTTGACAACGAGACCCAACTATGACCAACGCATTAGCGTACGGGCAACCAGCAAAAGCGCTAGAACGTCTTTATGCAGAAACCCTAGGCTTCTCACCTCTCCACCCTTTATAAACACTGGCAGAAAGTGTCATAAACCTGAACAGCCCTGCGATATGCGCGGCCTCCGCGCGGCGCTCGTTCTCGGCAAGTTCCCGCTCTCGGACCCTGCGACTTTCTCTCGTTGTCTATGTTATAAGGATTACTAGAGAGGTTACTAAACAGGCTGTCGGGGGGTAAACTGACAGGGCTGCAAAAGTTATTATACTACGGCTAAACGGTGCTAAACCATGTAGGGTTTAGGGGCTTGGAGCTTAGGGCATAATTTCTATCACCCCCCATCACCCAAAGGCTCCATGTACCCATATAGAAGGTACTTCGGCCTTAAAGTACCTATATATGGACCCCTTAAAGGCCTAAGTACCTACTATATGGGCACATGGAGCCATAAACCCTAAGCTAAATCCTAATAGAGCCCTCATGGAACTGTCATAGGAACCCTTATGGTACCCTTTCAAGGGACCTCTTTAAGACCTGGTCATATGCAAGCCAGAGTCTGGGGCACGAAACAGAAGCGCCTTTGATTCTTGCGCCGGACGCTGGCTTCAAACTGCAAGCAAACTAAACGTTAATTTAAGCTTCCGGGTCTTGCAGGGCTGTCAAAATACAAAGCCTAAACAACACAACCCTGTACCAGCCGTATAGCCGCTGGAAGAAACTATGGGGGTTTTAGGCTGCGGAACTCACCCTAAGGGTACTGTCCTACCAGGTATCTTCCGGAAGGTTTGGACACTTCTAAGGAGGGACGTCTAATACAGGGGCCTTAATGACTAGAATAGGGTTTTGGGCTCGTTTATAGTATAGTGATAATTAATAAGGAACCCTAAGGAATAGTATAGATACTTATTTAGGCTTCTACATTACTCCTGAACCCTGGAGTCTTCAAGCACACACCCTAAACCGTAAATCCTAAAGTCCTAAAACCAAAACCCTAAAACCATAAGACCCCCAAAACCCCCAACCCAGAAACCCTAAAACCCCCTCAACCCTACAACCCCAAACTCTAAGACTCTAAATTGAAAGCCGGCAATGCCACCCGATCCGACAGCTCTCAATCCTACTTCGTGCCCACGCTAGCCTTTCTTCTCGAGGTTTAGGATTTCGGGGTTTAGGTTTAGGATTTAGGGCTTACAGGGCTGGGGATTTAGGGTTTAGGTTTTGGGGTCTAGGGTTTATAGGGCTTAGGCTGTTTTGAAACTCACAGATACACAGTTCATGATCGGGAGCACGTGGACCGTGCTCAATCATACGCTGCGGGCCACTAGTTCCGGAAGCTTCCACAGCAGGGAGGGGCTCACCGCCCGGGTACCTGCACGGTACGGAGTGCCTGGAATTTCACCGAGCAGACTCCACCCAGGATCTACAAGGTCTGTGTGAGGTATTGGGCCTAAACTCTTATCCCTAAAACCGCTAAGTTCGTAAACCCTACACCCTAAACCCCTTAACCCTAAACCCCCAAGCCCTAAACCCTGACAAAACCCCTAAATTCATAAACTCTAAAACCTGACCGGTCAAACCCTAAACCCCTGCACCCCCAAGCCGTAAACTTCAAAGCACTGCGTAAAATCCCGAAGTTGAAGGAAGTCCTCCTTGAAGCTAGGCTCAAAGGGTGCAAGTACCATTATAGTCGGTATTTGGGCCTCAAACGCAAGTACTATACCATTACTTGGACCCTTTGAAGCTAGGGGTTTGGAGCTTAGGATTCGTGGGTTTAGAAAGCCGATATGTTATAGCAAGTCCTGCTCAGAATTTACGTTTCGGACATTTCATAGTAATCCTTATAGACCCCTTGAAAAGGAACCCCCTATCTAATTATCAAGGCCCTTAAACCCTAAACCCCTAAACCCTAAACCCCTAAACCCTAAACCCCAAACCCTAAACCCCTAAACCCCTAAACCCCTAAACCCCTAAACCTCTAAACCCTAAACCCTAAACCCGCTAAACCCTAAACCCCTAAACCCTAAACCCCCAAACCCCCAAACCCCTAAACCCCTNCCCCAAAACCCTAAACCTGAAACCCCTCAACCCTAAACCATAAAGACCCCAAAACCCCTAAACCCTAAACCCTAAACCCTAAACCCTAAACCCTAAACCCTAAACCCCTAAACCCCTAAACCCTAAACCTGGACTCAACGAGGCTCCTTTAAGTAGCGCCTGTTTGCACGAGTTGGCGGGCTAAGGGTTTATTAGGGTTTAGGGTTTGAGGGGTTTAGGGGTTTAAAGGTTAGGCTTTAGGGTTTAGGGGTTTAGGGGTTTAAGTGGTTCAGGGTTTAGGGGTTTAGGGGTTCAGGGTTTAGGGTTTAAGCGGTTAAGGGGTTTAGGGGTTTAGGGGTTTAGGGGTTTAGGGTTTAAGGGGTTTAAGGGGTTTAGGGGTTTAGGGGTTTAGGGTTTAGGCTTTAGGGTTTAGGGCTTAAGGGGTTAAGGGGTTTAGGGGTTTAGGGGCTTAGGGTTTAGGCTTTAGGGTTTAAGGGGTTTAGGGCTTAGGGATCCTGATCCATTGGAGTCTTTGAAGGAGTCGGACCATCGGAAACTCTTCGAATTGCAACAGCATTCAGACAAGCCGCGATCCTCTCCCTACTTGCAGGCTCAGGGGTAGTTATAAGTGGGGTTATAAGTAAAAGGTTAGTAGAATTATAACCCATATTAGGGGACTTACAACTCCACTTATAACTACCCATGAACCTCCATGCAAGTAGAATGTATGTAGTGCCTTTTGTTGGGTATCCCAGAGGGTCCATGCACACTACCATTATGGAATTAGGTCCCAAAAGACCATCCATATTATGGTTTTGGGGACCTAATTCCATAGTGGTAGTGTATACGGACCCTCTTGGTAACCTATCGTATGGTTAGGATCCTATAGCAAGAAAGTAAGGTGACCAAACAAACAGGCCTGGACTCCTCTGGCTCTAGTTTCCGAAAAATAGGGGACCCTTATATGGTATCCTGAATAGTAGGATCCTTAGTATAAGGACCTATGAAGGGGCACCTTATGTTGGGGTCCTTATATTAATCAGGTCACCTATTTTCCGAAACTCCCATATGGAGAACCATACTAAGGACCCAGGGTTTCTTAACCAGGTTCCTTTATTACTATAGAGGCCCCAGGGGTGAGACGCTAGGGTCACAGGGGTTTCGAGAGGCTTCAGCACCTTAAACCCTGAAACCCTAGAAGGTTACGCACGCAGCGCCTAAGATTCTAGTGTACATGAACATACCCAGAGGGTCCATATGCACTACCATTATGGAATTAGGTCCCCAAAACCAAAAATAGGGATGGTTTTTTTGGAGGCCTAATTCCATAGGTAGTGTATATGGACCCTCTGTGTATATGAACATAACTTACAATGTGGAGCTCTGCGGACTGGTATTCCAATCCATGCAGGCGCTTAATCCCTCGAACAAAAAAAGCCCTAAAACCCCTAAACCCTAAATGACTTGACGATAACATCGCTAAATCCTAAATCACTTAACCCTAAAAGCCCTTAACCCTAAATTCCCTAAATTACTTAACTCTAAAACTTAAACCCCTAAATCCTAAACCCTAAAAACCCGTAAATCAAAGCCTACGAACCCTAGCCATGCAGCCCTCTGGGCTTTACAAGGCCCGGACTTCTCTGAAGCGGACGGGCCAGGCCAGCTTGGCTGGGCTTGGCCGATGGGGGTTTTGTCGGGAAATGCGGGATTTGTGTAAAGAATTGGAGCTTGGGGGGTTAGGGATTAGCGTTCTAGGGCCTATTCCGCTTAAGCGCTTTATCGTTTAGTATTTCCGAAACAGTGAAAGTCAGCTACATTGCTACATGTAGAAAAGGTACATGATTGCACTCCCCAGCCCCTTCGAGTAGCAAGTGCCCAGACAGTGGGACAAATGCTCGGAATCGCCCTGCATCCACACAGTGCCTGTAAAGCAAACGCAGCACCGGAAGATCTGCCCTCTTGTCCAAAACAAGCAACTACGGGAGCCTTAGTAATTAGAATAGGGTCTTGGGGCGCAGTGTTACATAGTTATATTAAGGAACCCCCAAAAATGGTATCGGTAATTATGTAAGCCCCATTATAATACGGTCTATGATGCTTGGGTCGTAGGGTTTCGTGTGTTGGGTTTAAGACCCTTAGCCTGCCCAAATCTCGTCACGACTCTTAGCACTTCAGGTCTGACTTTCGGGTTTCTGATGACAGATGTTCAGGCAGCATTCGCATGTTGTGTAGTAACAACGTAGAGCGATGGCAGCGGCACTCAAAAGTAGGAATCTCTGTCATCACCATTTCTGTCGCCATCATCATCACCACCACCAGCCCACAATCATCCTCACCAGCACCATCACCATCCTCCTCCTAGCCCTCATCACCTTATAGCTAAATCATACTGGATAACATCGAACTGCACGAAGAAGCCACTTTGAAACCTTAAACCTGGCGGCTCCGGTGGAAGCACGGGCATCCGACGAGAAAAAATGCAGAGGAGAGGAGCATTGCAGCTCTATGGATACCGAAGCGAGTTCGGTGCAAGGGCATACGGTTTAGGCGTTAGTCTTTTAGTCTTTTGGGGCGTTGCAATTGAGTTTGCCGTAATTCCCAGAGGGTCCATATGCACTGCCATTATGGAATTAGGTACCGAAAGACCATCCCTATTATGGTTTTGGAGGCCTATTTCCATAATGGTAGTGTATATGGACCCTCTGGGATTATGGCTCCTGAGTGGGTCCTGGGCTTTCGCGCCTTGGGCGCGAGAGTTTGGGATTTGAGTGTGCCGGTCCAACAGATCCTTGGGGCAGTCCGCAATATTTACGGGGCTGGGAGGTCTGTACGGGGCTGAAGGAAAACCCTAACCCCTAAACCCTGGTTAGGACTTAGAAGTACGGGATCAGGCTTCCGGGCTTTGGGGTTTATGGCCCTAGGTTTTGTGCTTAGGATCATGGCATGCTGTCGGGTTTAGGGTTTAGGGTTGAGGGTCAAGATGGGGAGAAGTGCTTTGGGTGTAACGGTTTTTGTGACTGGGGCCTATGGATCCCTCATAACCCCGAAACGCCAAGGCCTTCTGTTGCAGGCGCTCATATTGGCGGGGGGGGGGGGGGGCAGTATCCTCACATTACACATCTTGTTATTTAGGGCCTTTCTTGAGATCCTTCATGTACCAAGTTCACGAGAAGGGATCTAGGTTTCTGGATCTAGGTTTATGGTTTAGTATAAGTAGAAGTAGAGGTGAACGGGGTTTTGATTCTTTTCGAGTACACTCTCTACAAGGATTATATTGGGATGCATGGGGACCCCGTACATGCTCCCTATATGCAGGAACTGCCACGGGTTGGCAAATATTTACCGCATTGGCTCTCTGAGCTCTTATTAAAATTAGAAGCTGTGCAGGCTGGGAGCGGCCCCTGCAGCTTAAACCGCGAATCCAAGAAGTGTCGGTAGCAGCCAGCATTTCACTCGCAGCCTTCCGAAGCGACAGGAGGATTGAGGGCTTGGGGGCATGGTGGTGCTGGTGGTGCCGGGTAAGGGTAGCAATGGTTGTAGTGGTACTGATAGTGTTAACCATGCTCGCTGACGAATGTAAGTTTAAGTATCCAATGCGGAAAGGACTCTCCTTTAGGGTTTTGCCCATCAGCACCAACGTCATGCTTATCACCAACGCAAGTATTACTATCATCGTTTTCATCCACAAAACGAAAATCATCGTCACCATCAGCAGCACAAAGCCCACAATAAGTATAGAAATCGTCATCATCACCACCATCATCGACATGATCGTCATCATCAGCATCTTCATTACCATCATCGCCATCATCATCTTCATGACCATGGTCATGATCACCATCACCGTCATAAACAACAACATCATCATCATCATGATCAAGATCATCGCCATAGTCATCATCAAAATGATCGTCATTATCAACATGTTCGTCATCATCACCATCATCATCAGTAATACTGCCAACATCAACATCATCACACACACACACCAGCATCACCATCATCATCATCATCATCATCATCATCCGAGGTTTCGCTGTTTCGGGCGGGCCGGTGGGTTAGAGGGCCCCTTCCTTCATTTCCGAGCTCAGCCAAAACCATCATGGGATCCAGTATAGAAGCACGGTTTAGGGTTTTAGGGTTTAGGGTTTAGGGTTTAGGGTTTAGGGCAGCTACTAATTCTACCCCTTACGGTTCCGAAAATACTTATGCCACATTTTACCCCGAAACCTTGTCCTATTTGGCAGGCTCAGGCCTTGGGCAATCTAAGCTGGCTCGTAGGAATACTGCACATAACCCCAGGGCAGAAACCCCAAACCCCAAAGCTTATACAGTAAACCCCATAAAGTTGGAAACCGGATTAAGGCCATAAAGTGCTGGGATTCCCTATACATTACTCTTCAGGATTGAGGCTATGGGGTTTCCAACTGGGCTTCTACTGTAGCCTTCATCCTTCAGGAGCCCCTGCAAGGAACCCCCCCCCCCCCCCGGGGGCCCCCCGCCCCCCGGAAAGGAAAACCCACCCCCCCCCCCCACGGAACACAACAAACTCCCACCCCCCCCCACCCTCGTAACACATCNGTGTGGTGGCCATAAATGTGTGGTATTCCCTTCAAAGTATCCTTGAGTTTTGGGGGTTTGGGGTTTCCACGCGGGCTTTTTGTGTGCCCCTCCTCCTTCAGGAGCCCCTGAAAGAAACCCCCCCCCCCCCCGGGAGCCCCCAGTCCTCCGGAAAGGAAAATCCAGCCCCAGCCTCCAAGGAGAAAACTCAACTCCGAACACTTCCCACCCTAGTTACACGTTAAACTCTATAATGGCGAGAACTAAACTAAGCCGGTTACCAGGATCGCTTGGAGGTTAGCTTCTAACTGCAGGCAGACACAGCTCGAATGAGAACGAGTTTACCTAGAGTCTCCATTGTAGTTCCTTTGTTTGGTTAACCTACAACTGGTTAACCAAAAAAGGCACTACAATGGAGACTCTAGGCAGTACCCTTATAGTACCCTTTAAAGGAACCCTTATAGAACCTTAATAAAGGCCCAAGGTTTCTGAATCAGGTTACTACATTAAACCCCCCAAAACCCTTATAGTACCCTTTATTATAGAACTATTAGAGTAGGTTCCTACANCCCCCCCCCCCCCCCCAAAAAAAAAAAATCCAAATTCTCACCCGCCCGAGCTCCAGACTACAATGGAGACTCTAGGAAACCACAAAGCCGGCTTAGGGTTTACCTAGAGGCTCATACCCTACCCCTTTTTTAGGATACCTAGTTTAGTGGTTAGGATCTGTTATCTTAAAAAGTAGGCGCCCGAAAAAAGGGGGTAAGGTATGAGCCTCTATGTAGGGCTTTAGGATTCGAGGCTTTGGGGTTGAGGGTTTAGCCTCTAAGAAACACTGTGTAACACGGTGTAACTATGAAAGCCCATTAAAGTAGGGGCCTTAATAATTAGAAAAGGGTTTTGGTGCCCATTATTATTATTCTTGTTATTCATATTATTCTTACTATTTATTATTATTAGTATAAGGAAGCCCCCCAAATAGTATAGGTAATTATTATGGCCCTTATATGAGCCCCAGGCGCCTGCTAGGTGTTGCCCGTCTCCTGGAGCCACGACTTCCCTTCTTCGAAAGCCTGACAGTCATCCGTGCGGTGGGGGTTTAGGAGTGTATTTGTGATCTTTAGCCCCTTTTCCGTCTGCAGGCCTGGGTCTACATCCAGAAGGTTAGTGGGCGAGAAGTTGAGCTTGGGGTTTAGGGTTGAGGTTTGGGCTTTGGGGGGTCCTGAAGGCGTACTGGTGTTACTAGCGCGAGTCGGTTTCATGGCAGCACCCCCCCGCCCCTCCTCCCCCCTCCCAAACCCAAACATCCAATTGCTACGTGAGTTGGACCGCTAGACAGAGACCCCACAAGAAACTACCAAAACCTGACAACACCCCGCAATCCTTGGGCCCTTTCGGCTTAGAGTTTGGGACGTAATTAATATAGGGTGTGGGGGCTATGCCATACGATACTTGCAATAAGGCTTCTAAAATATGGACACTTAGATCCCTTTAAAGGAACCCCTAGAAGATCCCTTATAGATCCCTTTAAAGGAACCCCTAGAAGATCCCTTATAGATCCCTTTAAAGGAACCCTTCAGAGGAGCCCTTAGGTTCCTTCGATTACGGACACCAGAACACCGCGGCCTCGTCGAGGAAGTAGTACGCTTCGTAGACCCGATCCTGTAATCATAGGGACCCTTACTTAAAGGATCATGGGACTTAGTAACTAGGGTTATAATTAGGGTAACTATACTTATAACTACTTATAACCCCAATTAAGGTACTTATAACCTAACTTACTAAGTCCCATGATCCTCCAAGTAGGGGGGTAGGGGGGAGGGGGGTAGGGGACTATACTTCCTTAAATAGGCCTTATTAGGTCCTTATTAGGTCCTTATTAAGGCCCCCTACCCCCCCTCCCCCTACCCCCCTAAGGGTCCCTATGATGTAATCTAGCCAAAACCCTAAGGGTCCAAAGGACCCAATAATTAGGTACTTAGGTATTTTGTAGGTTAGCATTTGGGAGAGTATATGATTATTAGGTACTTGGACCCTTAGGGAAAAGAGCGAGGTTCTCGTCTTAATATAGGGGCCTGAAAATACCTATGTAGAACACGGTTTGGGGGCGTAAGATATCATCATGATCTGGAGGGGCTTTAGCGGGATATCAACACTAAACCACTGAGTATTGCGACCTCTAAACCCGCTTGAGGTTGTAAGTGCCTGTAGAGCCTGACAGTGCTTTGGAGGTCGTTGATGGGGATGTCTAAGGAGTTCGCAACGAGTCTCGGATCCAGAGGCTAAGAGTTCTTAAGGGTTCCCTAAGGGTCCAAAGGACCCAATAGTTAGGTACTCGGGTTTAGGATAGTAGTTATGTAGGGTACTATTTGGGAGAGTATATGATAATTAGGTACTTGGACCCTTAGGGGTTGAGGTTGAGGTTGGGTTGAATCCGTAAACGGCTTGCGGCTTGGAAATGGTTACGGCTTAAATATACCTTAAGGCTTTAAGGTCTAAGAACAGGGCTGACATGCTCAGGCTCTCGGGGACAAGCAACTGATTTGTTGGGACTATGCGCGCCCAAGGGTTGGGGTACGTCGTGGATACATTAGATGCCCCTAAACCCTAAACCCTAAACATTAGGGAGCTGATTGGGGAAGCTCTTGCATTGGCTCTTCCCCTAAAGGGGTGTCCATGTACCCAAATAGTATATACTTTGGCCCCAAAGTACCTATATAGGGACTACTTTAAGGCCAAAGCATATCTACTAATTGGGTACATGGACCCTTAGGGTTCTAGAGCTCCTAATCATAAAGATCCTCTTTGGGGTAGATGGAACCTAAACCGTGAATTCCTACACCATGGCTAGATGCTGTGGGGCCAAAAGGCTTTGGGCCAAAGCCGTTCAAGGATTTTCAGTTGAAGAGGTTTGGGTCAGCTCTAGCCGTAACAGAAAGAAGGCAGTCGAAAAAACTGCCCCTTCTTCCCAAATTGAAAGGCTGGTTTAGGGCTTTGAGTTGGGGTTCAGGGCTTCGGATTGAGGAGCTAAGGGCTGCGGGGGACATGAATGCTTCAATCGCTAAAGCCTTAAACCCAAAAAACCCTAAGCCGTAAACCGTGAACTACAACCCTCTGACTGAAACTCTAGCCCATAAAGCCCTAAGCTCTAATCCCACCCCATAGGCCCTTCACTCCGAACCCGAATTTCACGCAACCCCATATAAGACCTTTAATGTAAGGCTCTAAGGACTCATATTGTAAGGCTTTTGGGCCCAAAGACCATACTATATAACGCGTGTGGACCTTTAAAACACATGAAAGCCCCTTTATAGGACCCGGTGTGGAAAACGTCCTACACCCTGAACCTAAACCCAGCCCCTACACCCTACACCCTAAACCCTAAACCTAAACTTTATAAACCCTAAACCCTTAAAACTCCCTAAACCCTACACCCGTATAGAACCGTTATGGGTCCCAATAAAAGACACCTACACCCTACACCCTTCAAACCCTTTACACCCTAAACCTTTATAAACTTTAGAAACCCTAAACCCCTAAACCCTTTACCCTATAGATCACTTTATGGAACCCTTTCCTAAACCCCTAAACCCTTTACCCTATAGATCCCTTTAAGGAGCCCTTTCAGGCTTCTAAACCCTACACCCTACCTAGAGGCTCCATAGTAGTTCCTTTTTGGGATTCATATTTAGAATCCTATAAGGTAATCCCAAAAAGGAACTACTTTGGAGCCTATGCGTAAAGCCTACATCCTTTAAACCCTAAACACAGCCCAGGAGCTCGGCCGCCACAGAAGTCAGCCATCTCATCGTCGACTTTGTCAGGATGCAATCGCAAGGCAATGGCTCCTCGGGAGTTTAGGGCTTAGGGTTTGGCATTTAGGGTTTAATGTTGAGGTTTTGGGTTTGGGGTTTAGGGTCTAAGGTTTAGGGTTCCGAGTTTGGGGTTCAGGGTTTAAGGTTCAGGGTTTAGAGATTGGGGTTTAGGGTCTGAGGTTTAGGGTTGGGGGTTTAGGGTTTGAGACGCAATCGCAAAAGCTCCGTTAAGGGTTCGATAAGGGTTCTCTACCTAGGCAATCGCAGGGCAACGGCTCCATGGGAGTTTCGGGCTTAGGGCTGAGGGTTCAGACTTCTGTGCTTTCGGGTCTACAGAGATGCAAGACTGAGTCCGTGTTCCAGGGTTTCTGTACAGTACGGGCTTAGCTTTGGATGCAAAGTCGTGGTGTTTTATGGGCCCTAAACCCTAAACCCTATGGAAATGCTTTAGAAAAGTTTTTGAAGGTTTACACAACAACGACCCAGCACAAGGGCTTCAGAGTTCGAGGGTCTACACGCAAGTGCAAGACATGTAGAGTAAAACACCACTGTTTAAGTATGTTTACACGGGGAGAGAGGCCCGGAGAGGGAGAGAGAGAGAGAGAGGGAGAGGGAGAGGGAGAGGGAGAGGGAGCGAGAGAGACAGAAAGACAATTGGACGGCTTTAATTGGCTTAACCACCTTACTCACCCCAAACCCTCAATCCTAAACCGTTCATGTCCAAAAATTGAAGCTAGACATCGTGTTTCGTGCTATGGTGTAAGTTAGGAAGATTCCTTCATCAAGGGGTAGGCTCTCTGGGAATTACCAGCCCTGCTGTTATGGTTCTGCAGACTCCAGGAACATGTGGGGGTTTCCGAATCTAGTACCCTAAGCAGTAGGATCCTTGTTCTAAAGACCCCCCAAAAAGGTACCCCGAATTCTCAGAAACTCCCATGTGGGAGCCCTAAATCCTGTGGACGGCATGGCACTTTTCTTGCTCTCCAGAAGCTTCAAGTCGACGTACTCCTGAGTTGCTCTTCTGGGTTTAGGGTTTAGGGGTTTAGGGGTTTAAGGGTTTAGGGTCTAGGGTTTAGGGTTTGCCAGGACCCGCAATGGCCCCTTGATGGAGCCTTTATGGTCCTCAATAGTGGGTATTTAGGGTATATTAGAGGGTAGTTGGGGGGTCCGGGGGAGGTTTCGGATTCAGGGCTTAGAGGAAACATGGGTTTAGGGCTTCGGATGCAGATTAACAACCCTAAGCCTACCTGGCCTACCTGTTCAGCAGTCTCTCTTATCATGTTCTATATATCCTCAAAGAATTAGTGGTTTTAGGGTTTCAACATCCTGCTGATGCCGAAATAGACTGTTAAAATGCCCAAACCGTATGTACTGTCAGGGCCCGAAAACACATAACAGCTGGCAAACGAACACAACATCTGAGCTTACACCCGTTGGGTTTAGAACTGTAGAACTCCCTATCTTTGTACATGCCTGAGACTATGCCCGTGCTAGGATCAATATGTTCGTCCCTCCTAAACGAAGCAAAATAGCAAGAACTCTGCTCTCGCTCTCTCTCTCTCTCTATGTAAATATAGATAGTATATATATGTACATATATGTATATATATATGTATATATAATTCGGTTTCTCCTGAAAGCAATGATACAGTAAACGCCAAAAGAAAGCAAGAACGGCCGAGATGCCTCGAGATCGAAAATCTCGAAGACGTCCATCCACTTCTCGAAACCTCAAACGCGCTGAGCAGCGCTTCCCTTAGGATTCCTTCACGGGTTCCTATAAGGGATGAAGAGGGTTCCTCTAAGGTCTCTATACGCTTTTGGCATGTAGTATAGTATGGCAACAATATTAATCAGAAAAGGGCAGCGGTTCACAAGGGGTCCGGGATTGCCACAATACGGGCCACAATACGGGTTACTATGAGGACCTTGTTAACTCAAACAAGGATTTCGGGGTGTATTACATATGGGAATAGTTAAAGATCCCCGAAGAACAACTGTGGTAATGCACTTAATTAGTCCCCTATTTTAAGGGTCCAAGGCACGCAATAAACCGGTAGTAGCTATAGTCCAATATTACGGTTCACTCAGCACCTACTTTGAGGGGAGTGCAAAACTCGAAGCAACTACAACCAACACAGATGGAAAAGAGAAAGCCAATGAACCAGAGCCTCAATCAAAGAACCACAATCACGACCTTTACTGGGATTTTAAGTAACACGGGAGAATAAAGTATAAACTCTTATTTCATAATGGTTCCTTTAAGAAAAAAGTATTAAAGTATGGTACTCCAAAGCCCAGATAACGACCTTTAAGTGAACCCTTGTAGAAACGCCTCAAAACTTACAACACGCAAACCCTAAAACAGTATACCCTAAACCCCAAGCCCGATATAGCCTAAACCCAAACCCTACAAGCCGTAAACCCCAAAGCCCAAACCCATACTAGCCTTAGCCCAAACCCTAAACTCAAAAACCTTTAGCCCTAAACCCCAAGCTCTATAAACCCTAAAACCTTAAGACCCTGAACCCTATAAACCCTAAAACCTTAAAACCCCAAACTCTATAAACCCTAAAACCTTAAAACCCCGAACTCTATAAACCCTAAAACCTTAAAACCCTGAACCCTATAAACCCTAAAACCTTAAAACCCTGAACCCTATAAACCCTAAAACCCTAAAAACCCCTAGAGCCGATCGCAGCCAAACGGCGGTCAGATCGCCGGAGGACGAGCATCCGGTCGACGAGGTCCCTCGTTTCCGCCATCCTCTGCAGGGGCCAGCTCAGGGGCTTAGGGATTCTAGGGTTTTTATGGCTTAGGGTTCGGGTTTTGGGGGTTTAGGGGTTCAGTGTTATGGTTTCAGAGGTTCAAGGGTCCGAAAAGCGTGCCGTTAAGTGCTTTCGAGTTGCTTCGACGTTGTATAGGCGTGAGCGGAGTTGCATAGAGGTGTACAAGGCCTGTATGGGGTTTAAGACCAATAGAGTCCCCCAATGTTTCAGGGATGTTATGCTTTCCATTGAGCAGCCGCAAAGTTGTTAGGACGTAGTTAGATATACGGGCTCAGATTTCACTAATGGCCCTTCCAAGGTCAGTTCGTACTTTAGGGTACTGAGTTTGGGGCTCAACGGCATGATGATAAATCTAAACCCTCAAACCTCAACCCTAAACCCTGAAGAATTAACCCTAAACCCTAAACCCTTAACCCTAAACCCTGAACCCTAAACTCGATTGGAGAGGTCAAAACCCAAAAGCCCCTAAGTCCCACCCCCAGCTTCTCCAAGTCTAGTTCTCTAAACTAGGGTCCCTTTTGGGACCCCAAAATCGTACGACACCTTAGAAAAGGAACCCGAAAACTGCCCTTAATTTAGAGAACTACTGACAAAGCCAGCGGAGACTTGCATCTCTTTTCGTCATCTGTCTTTCCGCCCTCGGCTTTCTTGAGCTGCTATTGCACCAGTTTAAGACTTAGGGTTATCTTCGGCAGCAACCCTAAACTCTTAACCCTAAACCCTAAAACCTTACAGAGCCCTTACAATACATCCCTTTAAAGCAAGACAAAGACAATAGATCCCTTTAAAGCAAGACAAAGACCATGCACATCGCCTGTCGCTCTTCGCGAGCGGCCGGGGAGAGCCGCCAGAGCAGACGCTGGCCACGGCCTGGTGGCTTTTTGGGGCTCTACAAAGGGGTTCCGGTTATGGGTTGAGGGCTTTGTGCTTATAGGCTTTATAGGGTTTATAGGGTGATTCTACATAGGGATTCCTTAAAAGGGTGGTTTCGGGATCTACGAAGGGCTTCCGGTTTAGGGTTTAGGGTTTTAGGTAAAGGGCTTCTTTTTAAGGGCTCTTCCGTCAAAGGGATCCTGTGAGTGGTGCCTTGAGGGTTCAGGGTTTAGTGAAGGCTATGACCTGGCGGTCTGTTTGGGCTTCAGCCGATTCTTATATCAGCGTTTCGGGCGGTTTAGGGCATAGGGTTTAGAGTTGTAGGTTTTTTGAAGTTTTGGGTTTTGATGTTAGTGTAGAACCCTGAAAAAATTACACAGGTTGAACACGATTTGCTCAAGTGTTCCTGTTAGGTCTTGGTTTTGTAGAGAGTTCCGTTTTTGGTAGTTTCCGAGTTGTTCTTTCAAGGGTTGCTCGAGGGTTTAGGGCTTATAGTGGCAATGACGGAATACTTAGCTTATTTATGTTTGCTTGGAGTGTTTAGGATTTCTGTGGTTCTATGAAGGGCTTTTTCTGCGGATCGTATTACCAGGGTATTATGGGGTCCTTTCAACCATCCTACTATATGGTCTAGGTTTTGCGTTCAGGTTTGTTAAGAGTTATAAGGACCTGGCTGACTTCTGAACCCCTCCTAAAAGTTAAACTTTTCGCATCCTTATTGTAGTTCATATAGAAACCCAAAAAGTTAAAGTCCTAAGAGCCAACCAGAAGAACGCCAAGAGGAGTTGGGCAAGGTTCACTATATATGGCTGTGCCTGGACCTGGAACATCGACTTTCCAGAGCTGTCCTGTCTTGGAACATGGCCCCCCTGAATGCACATTCCCACATTGAACCCTTATGGATCTCTTTAAGGATCCCTGTAATTAACAAAACCCTTTTAGGTTACTAAGCCAGTGAAGGATCCCTTCAGAGGAACCCTTCAAAATCTTGCAGCAGGTGTACCACCGGCAAACCCCGGCTGGAGGCTGCGCGGGCTATGCTTGGGTGCAAGGAAGTCGTGCAAACGAAAACAGCTTCCCACAAGGAGTGGAACCAATTCCGGTACTCCCACACTCTTGCATCGGAGCAGTGCGTGACTAAGCTCTTCTCACACGCTCTATTTGCTCGCGAAGACAGGTGGCCTTGAACTTGAACTAAAACCGCAATGCTGAAACCTAAAGCCTGAACTCCAACAGCTCCAGCCTGAATACTCCAAAATCACTCAAAAACCCATTCCGGAGCTTCTCAAGCCCAACAATTGCCCAACACCCTACGCATGGTCTCCATTGTATTTCCTGCTTCGTTGGTCAGGATACTGAAATACAATGCAATAGGCCGAAAACATGAACTGGAATGGACACTAAAGATAAAGCTTGGGCCCTCAAACACTAAACCCTACATCCACAAGTCCTCATATGATTCCCTTGTAATCAATGCAAATTTCCTTCTAGTACCCTGAGCGGAATCTTGAATCTAAAGGTACCTAAACCCTAAACCCTGAACACTAAGCCCTAAAGTCCCTGAATCGCTCCAGCCAAGCTACCTTCGGTTGGAGAAACCCTGGCGTAGCAGGTGTGGCAGTGTCCGTTTCCGAGTCCGTCGCCTGAGATGCTGAGGTCTTGATGTTAGGGTTGCCAAAAACCCAAAACCCTATATAAACCCTAAACCCTTAACCCTATATAAACCCTAAACCCTATCAATCTAAAGTGAGTCCTGTTTCCGCGATCAGGCCTATTATAGTGTATAGCCGAACCCAAGTATCTACTGAAACCCCAAACCCCAAACCCTAAACCCCTAACCCCTAAACCCTTTCCCCTGACCCCGAAACCCCAAACCCTGACCCCTAAAACCCCTAACCCTAAACCCTAAATTTAAACCCCAAACCCCTAAACCCTAACCCTTTATTTTTGTTCCCTAGACCCTAAATTTAAACCCTAGACCCCTAAAACCCAAAACCCAAAACGGCCCTAAACCCCTTATGGTTCAGGCTTTGCAGCTTCGAGGGTGTAGGGGTGTAGGCGCTATTCCAACACCCCTGAAGAAACCCTTTATGGACCCCCTGAAATTAACCCTTAAGGGAACTCTTAAAGGATTTAAGGGATCCCATGACGGACCCTTTAGAGGAACCCTGAAAGTAACCTCAGGGGGGAACTTCTACCCTGAGACTCTAAGGACTCATATGTTAAAGACCGTATTATATAAGGCTTTTGGGCCATTTTGAGCCGTAGGGTTATGGTAACTATGGTACCCGTATGTACCCGCAAGGGGGCCCACAAAGGCCTAAACACTGAACCCAAGTGGCAAAGTCTCGCAGCGGCGAGGACTCTGCGGCGAAGGGAACCTCAGGGTGGCGAGAGACAAGCACTGCAAGAGTAAGGGTTTAGGGTTTAGAGTTTACGGTTCAGTAAGGGTGTAAGACCCTGGAACAAGGCCTAACTTTCCAAAAGTTATCGTGAGCCGGTCGAATAAAGCGGTCAGTGTACAGCTTGTGGAAAGAGTGGAACTCTACGACAAGCTGGCCACTTGAGGGCGAGTTTTGGATGCTAAGCTTAAGGTTTGGGGCCAGTTTAGGCCAGCCCAGCCATGCCAGACTCCGGAAAGTCGACCCAAATCCGTAGCCTAAGAAACCTGCGATGGCTCCCACCATCTTGCGACGGCGCCGGCGCACCGGGAGCAGCTCCTGGTCGACCCCAAGATTGCTTGGAGGATCAGGGGACTTAGTAAGTAAGGTTATAAGTCCCCTAATTGGGGTTATAAGTAATTATAAGTATAGTTACCTTATTTATAACCCTAGTTACTAAGTCCCATGATCCTTTNAGGATCAGGGGACTTAGTAAGTAAGGTTATAAGTCCCCTAATTGGGGTTATAAGTAATTATAAGTATAGTTACCTTATTTATAACCCTAGTTACTAAGTCCCATGATCCTTTAAGTGGACTGCAGGAAGCCCTGAAGTCGTCCTGGTGCAAGCTTCTCGAGACTCAAGTTTTCTATGTCGCGAGCAGCGGTTGCGCAGGAGAACAGACAGTGCCCGTCAGGTGGCACGTCCAGGACTTCCGTGTCCCCCATTGCCTGCGCCCGCGCGTAGCCGCGATTGCGTGGCTCCGCGGCCGTGGGGATTGCGACGACGCTTGGATCCGCGAACCGCGCGTACGCGAGTTTCGGAACACTGCCGCAGTGCTCCATAGGGCGTAAGTCGTCCTGTATACCCAATAGCAGCAAACCCAAGCAAAGTCCTACCCACAAATCTCGCATGAAACCCTCCTAAAAACCCTGAGCAAACCACTTGAACGGCAAGCCTTTCAAACAGCCCTGTGATTCCTGTTATAACCCTGTACAGACCCAACATAATTCAGAAAACACATACCCTGCTTCCCAGCATTTAACAACATTATTCCTTGGGGTTCCTGATGATACAAAAATAACACGCATAGTAATACTGACCTGCCCCCAAATCCTACTTCTATTCATTAAAACCACCCTTTTATGGCAACCCTGAACCCATCAAAGGAACCCGCTCTGAACTATCGCTCCCGGTACCCCGGTACGTAATTACACCCCCAAACCCTAAATCCTTTATACAAAACCTGAAGGGGACTCCTGAAAAGGAATACGAAGGCCCCGGTAAACCCCAAACCCTCAACCCTACTTGAGTGTTACGGCCCGAGATGAAAAGTGCCACCCAGGCTCCAGCTCCTCTCCTGCTTCCTGTCGGGCTCTTTCTCCGACCTCCCAAGGATCTTTGCGGGGGGGGGGGGGGGGGTGAAAGCAATGGCAATGTGGGGCCTGGATACCAATAACAAACAAGTTTATAATCTAACCATGGGGTATGAATATGCACAATACTGAAAAGAAAGTTACGGCCAAAATAGATACTACTTGTGTAGGGGGATCCTTAGGGTGACAAATGGGCCTTTATGATGTTCGGTCTGTTGAGGGTGCAGGGTTTAGTGTTTGGGGTTTGGGACTATAAGGGCATGCTGCTACTAGCCATTCAAATCTCCAAACTATCCGCAAGATTGAATACATGTCGACTAATGGTAGGATAATACTTGGAGGATCAGGGGACTTAGTAAGTAAGGTTATAAGTCCCCTAATAGGGGTTATAAGTAATTATATGTATAGTTACTTTATTTATAACCCTAGTTACTAAGTCACATGATCCTTCAAGTAAGCTGTAGAGACCCCCGAGAGGTTGGAGCTTGCATACCCGGCCAACAAGTTTAAGTGCTGTTCTGCCACCAGCCCCAAGGGTCCAAGTACCCAATAATCATATACTCTCCAAAGTCCTAACCTACATAACTACTATCCTGAAACCGAGTACCTGATTATTGGGTCCTTTGGACCCTTGGGGCAGTGCTGTCAAGGGTTCGGATCTTATGCACAAGCCTTAAGAAGGGGTTAAGGGCCGGGGTTTCCAGTTGTTGCGGTGTCAAACTGTTACACGAGTTGTATGCGGTGGGGGTTGTGCAGTTTTCTATCTTGCAGAGGCTTTTGTGGTAAATGTCTTTCTCGTTTTTGTTTGTAACCGCTGCCTAGCCACTAAAGACAGTGCAAACCAGGAACCTAAATCCCTTTAAACCGTCTCGAAATAGCGAATCCGAGAAAGTTGGAGTATGCAGTAATAAGGATGGTTCGTGCTGGGATTCGCTCGCCGGGGGCTCATGTTCAAACTTCACAGAGAGAGCCCACACACTCCTTAACTAAAGAAAAAACCTCAATCGTATTAAGCTGAACCTTAAGTAACCTACTCTCTTTGGTTCCTTCCTATGATTTCGTAATAAAGGTAGGTCGTTGATTGAGGGTCGAGGTATTCCTTGCTAAAGGGCAAGCGTGCTCTCTGGCTCACACTACTAAGACCCCTTTTAAAGCTCTTGGAAGACCAAGGCCCTAAAAAGAAAACAACTAGTGTGTGTGTGTGTGTAAATATATACCTACACAAAATTTTGGGCTGTCGGGCTCCCTATAGCAAATCCTATATTACCTAAACCTTTTCCAAACCCTTAACCATAAACCCAAAAGCACATACTTCCAAGCCGAGGGTCGGTGGTCATCTCGAAGTGGATGGTCACGCGGAGATTTCCGAGGATCTCCTCGAACCAAAGCGGAGGTTTAGGGGTTCAATGGGTCCCTGAAGGGCTCCTCGGGCTTAGGGTTTAGGCAGTAGGGTTAGGCTTTAGGGCTTGATTGCAAGGGATTGGGGATTGGAGTTTAGGGATTAGGGTTTAGGGATTGGGGTTGCGTGCCGACCGAGCTCCTGCAACACGACATCACCATGGGACCTCTCCCTATCCAAAAGAGGCTCGGACTTTCTCAACCATTTCAGGAAAGTGTTTCTTGGCCCCGGCACCACTTAAAGGATCATGGGACTTAGTAACTAGGGTTATAAATAAGGTAACTATACTTATAATTACTTATAACCCCAATTAGGGGACTTATAACCTTACTTACTAAGTCCCCTGATCCTCNAGGATCATGGGACTTAGTAACTAGGGTTATAAATAAGGTAACTATACTTATAATTACTTATAACCCCAATTAGGGGACTTATAACCTTACTTACTAAGTCCCCTGATCCTCCAAGCATGTGCTCGAATCTGGGATACCCTCCGTTGGGATGCAGTGTGTGTAGGACCCAATCTGGACTGAGTCAATCAGTTCGCCGACCATAGCGGTGAGGTCCACAAATGCCTCGCCAGAGATGCCCACGCTGCCCGTGCAGCTTGTCCCGGAGAACACGTTTCAGCTTGGCATATGCAGTGACGAGGGCCTCTGCCTTGTCGTGCTGATGCCTTGCCTCTTACATCTCAAAACAGTCTGGAGCTTCGTGCTTATAGGGTCTGCAGGGTTCGGTTTAGGGCCCTGAGGCTTCTGGTGCCTTTAAAATTAAGATTAGGGGTTCAGTGTTCGTTAGGGTTTTAGGTTTTTGGTCACATGGATCTCCTCTCGGGACTCGAGGCATGTGGTGCTTTTCAAGACTTAAACAAGCTTGGGGCTCCAGGTCCAAGCAAAAACTAGGGTTTAGGGGTTTAGGGTTTAGGGTTTAGGGGTTTAGGGTTTAGGGTTTAGGATTTAGGGTTTGCCTGAGTCTGGAAGAACCTACCTTTTCGCTTTCTTACTGCGTGGGGGCTGAATACTCTCGCCCCAGATAGCTTAACATTTTCAAGTACGGTAGGGTTGGATAAAAAATGGTTACCCTACGGGTCCAAGTACCTAATTATCATATACTCTCCCAAATAGTAACCTACATAACTACTATCCTAAACCCAAGTACCTGATTACTGGGTCCTTTGGACCCTTGGGGTTAGAGGTTGCCTATTCAGCCCCGAAGGCCCTAAGACTATGATTTCTCTCTAGAATTATGGGAGTTTCCGAAAATTAGGGGACCCCATTATAGTACCCTAAATAGTAGGATCCTTATTATATGGACCCCCCAAAAAAGGTACCCCTAGTTTTCGGAAAACCCCTTATTGCAAAAAGTATTCAGAAAGCCCCAAGAGCCTCCTCAGGCCACAGTCCTGGTCCTTGCATCCTTGCACCCCTGACATACTTAACTCTCTCAGGTTCGAGAGTTGAGGGTTCAAGGCTTTAGGGTTCTAGGGGTGTGGGTTCTGGGGTTTTCGGGTTTAGTAAGGGTTTATGGCCTAGGGTATATAGGGTTCTAGGGGTGGGCATGTGAACCTGACTGTGACACTCCCACGGTCAGGCCTTCTTGCCGTTGTAGATCTGTATCTCCGGCGTCTCCTGAATTTCTCGGCTTGCGGCCTAAAACATCTAAACCCCGTCTGAAAGTCCACCTTAAACTCAATGCCCGACACTCTATATTCTATACTCAATACCTACTACTGACCGAGGCCTATGCACGATTGGACGTTTCGGAGTATAACCCGAAGGGCCCATGTAAGTAACGTGCTTTAACGGGCTCCTTATCGGGTTCTTTAAAGGGATGGAGAAAGGGTGAGGGGTTTAGGGTCTACTTGGAGCATCATGGGACGTAGTAAGTAAGGTAGTTGTAAGTACTGTATTTGCAGACATAAGCAATCATAATGAAAGTTCCTTATAAATGTTTACAAGCCTGATTACCAAGTCACGTGATCCTTTGCGACAGCGTAATCGAAGAGCTTCAAGAAAGAACAACATTATTACTATGATTGCGGTTCTTCTTGGTCTTCTTCTTACGCTTGATATTATGATGAATAGTATTATGATTATACCCCCGAACCCTATATAGCTTTTGAGGTCCCAATAGTACGCAAGCGAAGAAGAATTCTGGACACGGACCGAAACGGACGAACAACAAAGCAACTTCCTGAACCCTAAACCCGACACTCTCTACCCCACAGGGCCAGGTAGCATGTTGACGATAATATAGGGGCCCTAATAATTAGAATAGGGTTTGGGGGGCCCATTATACTATAACTGCAATTATAATAAGGAACCACCAAAATAGTGTTGGTAATTATTTAGGCCCACATATTACAGAACCCTACTATAGATCCCCTATAGAGCCCTTGAAGAAACCCTTTAACGGGAACCCTATTCTAATTATTTAGGCCCCATATTAGCCTTTGGAAATGGCTCGTCCGGAATGTCTCGCTAGGAACCTGGGGATGGCACACGGGCTGCATGAGCCCTAACCCTAAGGCTCCATGTACTCAAACAGTGTATACTTAAAGGATCATGGGACTTAGTAACTAGGGTTATAAATAAGGTAACTATACTTATAATTACTTATAACCCCAATTAGGGGACTTATAACCTTACTTACTAAGTCCCCTGATCCTNAGGATCATGGGACTTAGTAACTAGGGTTATAAATAAGGTAACTATACTTATAATTACTTATAACCCCAATTAGGGGACTTATAACCTTACTTACTAAGTCCCCTGATCCTCCAAGTATACTTGGGCCTTAAAGAACTCCCTATATAGGTACATTGGGCCCAAAGTATATACTATATGAGTACATGGACCCTTAGGGTAAGGATCCTCTCGAGCCCATCAGTGAGCATCACGAAGCAAAAGCTCTCTGATTCTTACCCCAAGGGTCCAAAGGACCCAATAATCAGGTCTCGGTTTTAGGATAGTAGTTATGTAGGTTAGGATTTTGGAGAGTATATGATTATTGGGTACTTGGACCCTTGGGGTTATAAACCTGCAATTACCGAACCCTGAACCCGAAATCCCAGGCAGTAAACCCCAACCCCGAGCCCGATACCTAAAATGTGCATCACGGCGTGCATCGCCAGTTATGCCCACATTCCTTGCAAACATGCGCAGATCACCATCACGGGAAGCTGTGCTCACAAACTTGTCCCTGCGAGCACAACATAAAAGCGTGACCGGTTTATAAGGTACCCCAGGAGGGTGGGGCCCGGATGATCGTAGAGCTGCTGGATGGACTAATCCTCAAACCACGGCCTGAAAAGCTCTAGGTCGAAGCTGGATGTCTGGGCCAAACCATCTCATCGGAGCAGCGCAAAATTTGACGCTCTGCATGCTGCTTTGGGCCAGCCGTGCCTGTCCACCCAGCTGACTAAAGCCAACATAAGTCACCCCGGCGATGCTGCAAACTCTAAACCCCGATAGTAACCCTTAAACAATATCCCGAAGACCCTGACAGTTCAACCGTAAACCCGTAAGCCCCAAAACCCGAAATCTGAAAAGCGCACCTCGTAGCGTGTGTTCTGCTTCGTCAGCTTTTTGGCCTCTCACACACCCCAAAAAGGGACCTCCCATGGAACAGTACCCAAATAATGCAAAGATACTACCATTATGGAAGTAGACCGGGAAAGACTATTCTAATCATTGTTTCGCAGGACCCAATTCCATAGTGGTAGTGCATGTGGACCCTCTTAGGTTTGAAACCCTATAGAATGCTACAGCGACTTAAAAGACCTTAGCAATTCCGAAGAATTGTACCCTAAACCCTAAACCTAAACCCTAAACCCCTAAACCTAAACCTACCTGCGTGTGTTTTGGCTCTGACTGGGGGCCCTCGAAGTCCCTCTAGTAACACTGTGGCACAAAGTCCTGACTTAAACCCTAAACCCCAAAAAAGTCCTTATGAAGAAATATCCTGTTGTTTGAAGCTAGCGATCTATCTACCTATCTGGATAGATTTCGGATAGATATATATAGATAGGTAGTTAGAAAGATAGATAGATAGATATCTAATCCAGGGATGCGGGAATCTGTGGGAACTCGAGGGTGCACCTCCGGTGCCGAACAGGAAGGGTCCCAAACATAGGAGTGCTTGCTTTGTTCTTGAGGGGGTGGGTTGGGGCCTGGCTTTAGGGTTTGGGTTTTAGGGCATATTGTCGTGTGTTATTATGGAAAATATACGGGGATGATATTTCAAAAAAATATGAATCATAACGACCCCTACTCGAACTGGAACTGTTCGAGTTCGAGTTTGGGTGGGGTTCCTAATGGAATCATAAGGGAGTTTCCGAAAATAGGGGACCCTAATTTTGTACCCTAAATAGTAGGATCCTTATTATAAGGACCCCAAAATAAGGTACCCCTAGTTTTCGGAATAACGACTCCGATAGCACTGCCCCCGGCCTTTGGCTTACTGGCCTTCTTTGCGGCCTGCGCGCAGGTTGGACTCTGCTTTGGGGCCGACGGTCTTCTGGGTATCTGTTTCTAGGAGTTGGGGTTCAGGGCTGAGGGGTTTAGGGTTTAGGGCTTAGAGGACTTTCTGGGAATCTGTTTCTAGGAATGGGGTTCAGAGCTTGGGGGTTTCGATCGCTGGGTATAGGGGGATTTGAGTGCTGAGACATGTAATGAGTGCATCAAAACACCCATATGCTGCTGCTTGAAACACCTCTCAGATTGGGTATTCGATGTGCTTTCGAAGGGTTCCGGGTGGCTTAGATTCTAGACCTGAGCGCCTGTCGTGTTTTCGACAGGGTCTTGCGAGGCTGTTGTACGGCTGTCAACGCGTTCGAGGTTCCGACGAAGGGATGACTTGTACTCGAAAAACCACAGCAAAGGCATAGATTATTATGATCCCGTAATTATGCTTGCAGGGTCGAGGGGCTTAGTAAGTAGGTAATATGTAGGGTCAGAAGTACCCTAAAAAGGGCCGTGATTGGGGGCGATATCCCAACCGCTATGGAACCGCTAGGGGAACCCTCAAAATCATTTAAAGGAATCCTTGGCCCTTGCAGGAACCCTCAAAGGAACCCTTCGAGGAGCCGTTAAAGGAACCCAAGCACAGCCTACTTGGAGGTTCATGGGTAGCAAAAAGTGGCGCCATGAAGTCCCCGTTAATATGAGTTATACTTATAGTTACCTTACTTGTAGCCCCACTTATAACTACCCCTGAACCTCCAAGCACAGTCCATTAAAGCCCCGCCTTCTTGCTGTCTTTTCTGGTTTCCAAGGCCTCATCCAAAGCGGCCTGGGGCATACCAGGACCGCCCAACTGCCCTTGAATAGAGGCCTGACTTTAAGGGGATTATGAGGGTTCCTTTAAAGGGCTCTATAAGGCTACTATAAGGATACTTTAAGGGTTTAGGGTTTCGGGTTTAGGGCATACTAGGAGCCCCCAACTGCCCTTTAATGGAGCCCTTCTGATCCTTAAGAGTGGGTATTGAGGGCACATTTTAGAGGGTAGCTGGGGGGGCTTGGTAAGTTGGACATGTCGGTAATGAAGAAGTCCTTTAGGGTTTATAGGGTTTATAAGTACCCAGACCCCCGGGAGGATCCAAAAAGTCGATCCCGTAATGGGGGTTCCTATAAAGTACCCTTAGTAGTATAGGGCCCCAAATTGGGGGATCTACTTTCTAGATCCTCCCGGGGGTCTGGGTATCCTAACTGGGGTTATCATAATCTTCTCAAGATCTACTCGCCATGTCCCCTGAACCTCCAAGTGGCTTCTGAAAACTTCACTCCCTACACTAGTTTACAGTGTTTTCGAGGGATTAATCAGGGTGTTACTGGGTTGTAAAAACGCGCTGTCGGGTTCTATTATCAGGATTGCTCTTCTGGGATTTTAAGTAGCAAGGGAGAAAAAAGTATACATATTAATTCATATTACCTAGAGATTCTATTGTACCGTTTATTTGTGTAACGAAAAATAACCATTACAATTACAAAATAAACATAACACTTTCTAAAACATGGCCGGACTAAGGAGAATGTGGCCGATGAAGG
>BGNK01003962.1:6704-45538 GCA_003297005.1 Symbiodinium sp. clade A Y106
CTGCTGGCACTCGTCGCCCCAGCGGCCCCCGACTTCTGCAGCGAGGACCACGAGTCGTTGAGGCTCTCCGCGGGTCAACTCCGGGTAGCGCGCGACTTTGCGTCGGCGCGCCGCGACAAGCGCGACTCCCGCCCGCGCGTCGGCGCCGGGGACGGGGCGGCCAGCGCGAGTAAGGGGGGAGACGAGGGTTGCGTCGCAGCATAAGGCTTCGCCGCAGCTCGTTGCTCCGAGACAACGAAGTCGAGGCGGCGACGGTCGTCGGGGTGAACCTGCGGCGCAAGTCTAGATCCCTAGCGCCAGGCTAGCGCTGTTTTAGCGCCAAGCGGGTTACCACGACATACCGCGATGGCATCTTGAGCATTGATTTGTTGGTCTTGTGGGGATGCGCGCTTGAAGATGTGAATATGCTCCGTTGTAGCTGAAGAGTGTAAGGCACGATCGGCTCCTGTTTCAACGAAAAAGGCTCGGGTAGCTGAGCATACTTGCCGGTTTTCGATCACTACCTCGGTGACATCAAGATGAAGATGCATCAGGCAATCCGCGAACTGTTCGAATTTCGTTCGGGAGGTAGCCGCACGAAGGACCACTGTGCTGGAATGTAAACACCCCATTCAAACATATTACTACCGAGCTCTTCCTTGTACGGTCGAGCTACGTCGAAAGGCAACCTAATAAGCCTGAGCCGGTGCTCGTGGCAAAGGAGCCTCTTGCGCTTCGCTTGCCCTTGCCCCTAACTTCTGCCAGATGCTGTTGCTGCGCACAGGCAGGATGAGCGGCGCATTGAGGTCATTGCTAATGGGCTTCCTTTGTGGGGTGGCTCTCAATTCGCAGTTGACACCACCCTGGTCTCACCACTAACGTCAGCTGGGGCGCCCCGCCGCCGCAGTGGGGCCGCCGCCGGCGCAGCCCTGGCAGAAGCCCGCCGAAGCAAGGAACGCACCTACCCGGAGTTCGGGCGGGCGTCGCGGTGCCGCTTGGTCGTCCTAGGCATCGAGGTTGGCGGACGCTGGAGTGCGGAAGCGGCCAACTTCGTGCGGTTGTTGGCCCGAGCACGGGCACGCACTGCCCGTTTAGGACAGAAAGGGTTTAGGGGATTAGGGTTTAGTCAAGAAGGGTTTAGGTCGCCTCCTACTTTGGCGGTTAACCGCCTTAAGGCGGTTAGGGCTTTAGGATATAAAGGGTCTACTTAGGGGATTAGTAGGATTTAGGATGTTAGGGTTTAGGTGGTTTGGGGTTTAAGATTTTTCGGGTTTAGGGGATTAGTATGGTTTATGATTTTAGGGTTTGGGTCGCCTACTTCGGCGGTGAAGCGCCTTAAGGCGGTTTGGGGTTTAGGATATAAAGGGTCTAGGGGATTAGTTGGGTTTTGATTTTAGGGTTTAGGTCGCAGCTAAGATCGGATAGTAGTAGGGCGTACTGTAGGGATTATTCGGTGCTTTCACGACCACCCACATTCCACCCCACAAGGGCTCCATAATGTTAGATTACTAATGTTGTTTATTTTTTTGGTAAGGGCCTTTGTGTATGACCCAAGAAGGTTTTAGGGTTTTCACAGATCATCGGCAATCAAGAACGAAATTTCCGGGATTGAATACAATCAGGTACACTCCCAGCCTTAACAATAAACTATGTCGGACTAGAGATGGGGGGCTACTACCTATGACTATGACTCCTCCAGCACCTTATTAGAACTCAAAACCTTTCAGTTCCATTGAAGGAATTGGCGGAAGGGCACCACCAGGAGTGGAGCCTGCGCCTTTGTTGGAGGCTTGCCGCGTTCGTGGATTGAAGTGTTTTCTGGATCGGCAGATTGGTAGCTCTTTCTTGTTTCTATGGGCAGTGGCGCATGACCGTTCTTCGAGTCAGAGGGTCTGTAGCAAAACCATGCCACAGGTCGGCTTCTGCTGCTGGCGGCCATCGTCCGTCTGCGCCGACGACGGGGGGGGGGAGGACAGACCCTTGCATAGGAGTAGTGACTGCGAGTGCTCATCGAAGTGCATGTGCCGTGCATTTGCTTTTTGCCAGCCGGGCATGAAGAGACTGTTGCTGGCACTGGCTCAGACATGATGGAGGCTAGGGCTCATCACGTGACAATGTCATTCAACTTCACACTACGACCTTCAGGCTGGAGCCCTTAGACCTTGGGCTAAACTCCAAACTTTATTGGAAGACCACTTCACATATCAGATAGCCGGCTTGGCACAACTGACGTCACAAACCTCGGCCTTCTCGCAGGCTCACACCATAACTTCAAACCCCAACTCAGGGCTTGGGTCCTGGTTTCAGGGTGTTCGTCCGTGCTGCCATGAGCCATGATCAATGGTATTTGGACTGGCATAATCCATGGGATCCGGTGAAGAGCACGTGGCGTGAAGATCGCAAGAGGGGCGGCCGAAATCGAGGTGGCCGGAGAGAGGGCACGGATGTTCCCTTGCCCGTCTCTTGCTTGCAGCCATTTGCAGCCAGGTAGACAATAGGCTTGCGGTCGATTCTAGCATTCTAGCCCCAACTTCTGCTACACGTGATTGAGGTCACGGTGCCTCCTCGGTTTCCTCGTCCGTCAACATCGGCATCCAGTCGGGAGGCTCGTGGCAGACAAATGTTTGGAAGTTTCAAGATATGCTCCAATTAACCTGTCAGGCACAATTGGCCGAAGCCTTGCAGAACATTCAGAGGCCGCTTCTTATTTTAGTTTATCATTTTACACAACTTTTGGTTAGGCTATTCCTGGTGCTCTTTTGACATGAGGCATCAGCCGATTCTCCAGAGCAGGGACGGCCATTGCCAATGCCAATCGCCTCTTGTCTGTCAGTCAACATAGCAGCGTCCATGTGAGCTGATTGGCGTTATCATTACCCTTGACCCGGGTTTCCCTGGTGTATTGAGGCAACAGCAGCTGAAGAGGCTGGAGCACCAGAGCCACCCATCGCCGCTTGACTGAAGACTAATCCATAAATAAATCAAAATTCACAAACACCCACTCTGTTGCTGCCGTCTTCAGGAAGCTTCGCGAGACCATTCCATGCCGGGGGCAGCACAAGAGGAAGAAAAACACATGGCCTCTTGACTGAACCCCAGCCCTTAAACCTCGAATCCGCTTTGCTGCTGCCATGCTCAGGAAGCTGCAGCACACCATCCGATGCTCGGGGCAGCACGAGAGCTGCGCAGGGCCTCTTGACTGAACGTGTGGCCTCTTGACTGAATCCCGGCCCTTAAATAAATCTCAAATCCTACAACACTCGCTTTTACCCTAAGGAAGTTGCAGCAGCCCGTCCAATGCCGGGCCCAGCAAAAGAGCCGCATGCGGCCTCTTGACTGAACCCGCCCTTAAATAAACTTCAAATCCTAAAACACTCGCTTTGCTGCTGTTGTGCTCAGGAATTTGCAGCAGACCCCCCAATGCTGGGGCGAGCAAAAGGGCCACGTGTGGCCTCTTGACTGAATCCCAGCCCTAAAATAAACCTCAAATCCTACAACACTCGCTTTGCCCTAAGGAAGTTGCAGCAGCCCGTCCAATGCCGGGCCCAGCAAAAGAGCCGCGCGTGGCCTCTTGACTGAACCCCAGCCCTTAAATAAACCCCAAATCCTAAAACACCAGCTTTGCTGCTGTCGTGCTCAGTAGAATGCAGCAGGGCCAGCAAGTCCTCTGGCGGCACGTGATCCAAGCTCCGCGTCTCGACCCAACCCCAGCCCTTAAACCCAAAAGCCTAAGAAGCATTCACTTTGCTGCTGCCGCTTCAGGAAGCCGCAGCGGCGCCTTTCAGGCCTATGGCAGCACCTGGTCCAAGCTCCGCCTCTTGACTCAACCCCGGCCCTCTAGCATACAATCCCTGGTAAACACACCCTCTTTTGGCCGCCTTTTAGTAGGGCCCCAATACGTCTCTAGTAGAGATTGCTAGGGGGCTCAAGAGAAGGGATCTGCCCTGAATCGAGGCCACAGCTCCAGGGCATCTCTATGTTCACCACGCACAAGTATCAGTGTGCGACCTCCCGCTATGCCCCAGTAGTGCAACAGATGATTCAGCAGGGGCTGGCTTCCGCCCAGGCTTTCTTGGAATCACTGATTTCCAGCTATGATGACTATTGGCACGATGTGGGGGTAATGACGCATATCAGAGTCCTTTATGCAGACTTGGCCAAAATAACAAAATATGGGACTTCAGCGAAATGCGTCGGCAACATCGGCCTGAGGAATCGCACTTGCCCAGTTTGGATCGTGCTTATGCTCCCGCGACTGAGCTTGGCTCGCTGGCCGCATTCTGGCAATTTTGGCTACATCACCCGAACATGGCCAGCTGCAAAGGAGATGCGCAGACAATGCAAAGTCCTCTGGCACAAAGTGCACACGAATTCTGACCGAAGAGACTGGCAGCCGTTGCAGTGTGTGGTATGCTTGGCACAACCCCCGTCCATGCTGCTCACCACTCTTGGACGAAGGCTGCATGAGACCAGGGGAAGGCGTTCTATCCAGGCCCTGGATTTAACCTGTGTCGTCTTCCTCATTTCCACTTTTCTCTGGCAGAACCCATGCAGAAGCTTTCGTGTCCAAGCAAACTCTCTTGCTCTGCTGCATGACGGTGCCCTGTTGCAGAAAGGCGTTTTCGCCATCATGAAGACTGCACCGTTCAAGAAGCAACTATTGTGGGTGATGCATGTGGACTGGTCTCTGCAAGCTTCCTCTGTGGTTGCAAGCTTTTGCTTGGAGCAGAGCATGCATCGTCACACATCCGCTGCTGGGCGCTCGACGCATTGCTGGCATGCCAGCTATTTGCTGGCTGTTTCTGCGACTGGTCAGGGTGCAAGCAGTGTGTGCGAGAATTGGCTCTCTTTTGCGTGGCCTGGAGTCCGGCGAGAGCATCATCCATCCGGCAAGAGTCGCCTCCGAACGAAGGTGGCCTCAGTGGAGGCCAGGAGGTTTGTCATGCCCGTAAATATGCCCTTTTTTGCGATAGGGTTAATTTCCCTGAACACACTGCAGCCGAACAGGCGATCGGAGGCACTCGGGATGAGGCCTTGGTGGGTGAGCTGCTGGAGATCTTTCGTGAGCAGAAAGATCCAGGGCATGGTTGCACGAAGTCAGCGTGGGCAGGATGCTGAAGGCAACCCGACACTGGATCGTCGGGTTCACCTGTCGAACACAAAGGCTAGCTGCTCACTCGATACCTTGGAGAAGGCCTGTAGCATCTCTTGAAGCATGCGGCCCAGGAGCGAGCCAGGAATGAAGAGATTCACGCGCCCGCCCCACTGGATGCTCATACACGGGCTGCCCTGTTGAGAGTTGTCAATCGTCGGGCTGGGCGGCTGCGGGTGGATTCTTTACCGGCTTTCGTGCGACGGGGCCGTGCAGCCAACAAGCAGCCAGTAAGATCGGTGGGCAGAAAGCACATGTCGGAGCGGCTGGAATCAGAGGAAGGTCGGGCGTGGAAGGTGCAGCGAGACGAGTTGCAACTTGGTTTCCTGAGCCTGATGTTCCGTTTGCAGTTTGTATATACAGAAATGCCAGGTTTTATTCAAGGGTTTCCGAAAATTTAATCTCCGGAAGGTGGAAGAGCTTTTGTGGCAAACAGATGCGACACGTGATGATGACTGATCTGCTGGACTGCTGCAGTAGTCGTTCAGGGGCAGTGTCCGTCTCAGTACAGTGCAGTGCAGCGCGCAGTCCATGCACGCCGTTCGTCCATTGCAGGGCTTCGCGGCGAAAATATTGCACCTCCCCAACATAAACCTTGCATTCTAAGCTCTAAAGTCTTGCATTGCTAACCGCCTCGGCCAGCCATTTGTGCTTTCGGACGTAACAGCAGCACTAATTACCAAACCGTACACTCTTGCAGTGCTAGGAAGCTTGAGCCGTGAATGTGTGGCATTGCAGGCCTGACCCGCCTGAACCTTGCACCGTGACCCATGGAAACTTTGGAGCCAACATGCAAAACCCTGAATTAGTTTTAAATGCCTTCGGCAGTCACTTTGTGATTTGCAAACATAAGCCCTAAACGGGCTCTGGCCTGGGCAATCGGTTTGTGGTTTGGTAAATTTGTGGTCAGGGATTTGGGCCATCATGTCATTTTGTAGTTTGCAAAGATAAGTCCTAAACCGTTGACTGTTGCAAACAAGTGTGTTGGGCAATCGGTTTGTGCTTAGCGAAATTTGTGGTAAGGGATTGGGGCAATCATGTCATTTGTGGTTTGCAAACATAAGTCCTAAACCCTTAACTCTTGCAAACAAGGGCGTTGGGCAATCGTTCTGCGGTTTACTAAATTTATGGTAAGGGACTTGGGCAAGCATGCCATGCTTAGCGGTCATGGTTCCCACAGGTCCCCCGATCCAGGCCACGGCGTCCAGCGCTGATCTGCCCTGCCCAAATCTCAGCTCACAAGTGCAGCTGCCCTAAAAAGCCCTGCTTGACGAGTCTGTGCCCAAGATTTCTCTTTCCGCCAGATCTTGGGTCGGCCACCGTTCTTCAGCTCAGAACTTGGCTTCCATGTAGTCGTTTGCAGCAGTTGCCAGATATGTGAAGGGAGTGTGGAGTGCTTTGCGTCTCCATTCTGAGTCGAGGTTGCAGAGCTTGCCCTTGTCGCTGTTGCCGCTGTTCTCTCAGACGTCATGGCTCAGTGATTGCAGATTGGTTTCAGTGTTAGCGAGGGCACATTTCATACCTTCAGTGTCAGTGAGCGGAGATGGGAAGCTGCGTTGTGACTGTCAGTCAGTGTGACTTGTTTTTTCAAATTGGTGCCTCATGCCTGCTTCCCTCATCGCAAACTTTTTGTTCAAGTCCGTCTTGGACTTCGCCCCAAAGCTGCCAAAGCTCCGGCCCGTCCATTGGTCCAGATGTCGTTCGGGAAGCCTCCGGATTGTGTTGGAGAGGGGGAGGAAGATTAAGTTGGAGGATGTGAGTGTGGCGGAAAGTTCGGGATGGAGGCCATGGGCTTATGCTGAACCGCGGTGAGTATCAGATAAGGCTTTGATGTAAATCACGGCATTAATGACCTTCAGACAGGCCCCTGGATGAGAATCGCCGCGACTTGATTGTGGCCGATCTTCTTGAGCATAGTGTCTCCGCGAACACACGGTCTGCGCCGCAGCTCCTCTTCCTGTCAGACAAGTCAGGCCCTGCCGTGGATTCTGATGAGTCTAAGTGATGTTTAGATGTTGTTGCTAGGCTTGCCAAGCTGCGGCAATACGTTATGAAGGTCCAATTTTGCCAATAATTGTGAGTACGAGTCTGGCTAAGGGAAGGACACTAATCGCTGATGGCATCCACCTGATCAGCGCTTACAAGAAAGCTTTCGAGCATTCGCAGGAAGAGAAAGCTAAAGGTGTCAGTGTCGAGTATGATCCAAGACTGATATCAGCACCTCGGTGTTGGTAAAGACACACAGATTCCAAGCATACGGCTCCAGGCTTTAACAACCAAGGTGTGGGAAGAGGGGCTCTACGTTGACATCATCTGCACTGCCGACGACCACCCTGGCATCAAATTCAGTTGGTTCAGTGCCGCCCACGATGAAGAATCCGACAAGTGGAAGGCCGCCAGCATCGTCCACAAGATCGCTGTGGTGGATAGAGCCGTGCGGCTGGGTTCTGAATGCTTCAGTGTGGAGTTGTAGTCAACATTTAGGAGTGAAAGGGTTCGGGCCGAGGACTCATAGGATTTCCGGTTTGCCAATTTCGGGAGACAGGATCTTACTATCGTCAATTTGGGCCAGAAAAGCCACAGCCCTTGGCTCAGACCTTGTAGTACTGCAAGGGTTCGAGGATGGCGGAATGTTTAGGATTCAGGGCTTGCTTTATACTGAGCCCATTCAATCAGGAAGCGTGCTTTCGGTGGTGATGTGCAGTCTGCACAACAACAGCTCCTGGAGCTCTTGGGCCAGTCAGCAAAGCCTAGGGTTGCCAAGTGGGTGCGGGCTTGGAAGAACCTGGACAAATCGTTGACGGATGACTTGAGCAGGTCGGGTTGTTTAGAAAAGAGTCGTTGCTTTGATTATGCTGGCTTTTAATATGCCGGAGGCGGTTACCCCGCCGTTTGGTTACCTCTGTTCTGGTTATTCCGTGATAAATCAGCCTCTGTTCATGTTCAGAGGCTGTGATCGATTTTATCTTCTGGATTACTTGTCTGTGATCATAACTATCCTGGAGTGGTTCCTGCTTTGATCATGTTTATGCTTTTCCGTGATCACATTTATCCGGCAGTGGTTCTGCCAAGTGTTATCGCTGATAGTTGCCCGTGATTAATTGCACCCTTGTGATCATAAATCCCTGTGACTAAATATCCCGTGACCACCCCGTGACCTGAAAGCACGGCTTGATCACGGGCTACTAAACCTTGACCCGAATTAGAGGTAACCAAACCTGGGGGTAACCGGGGCCGGTATATTAGCTTTCCCAAATGTGATGCCAGGTGGGAAGCCTTGCCACAATCATGGATATTCGACAATGCCTTTCTCATGGGCGAGGGTGCCCGTCAGAGGTTCAAGCTCCCCCCACAGTTTGCCAGGACTGGGGGACTCTGGTGGTGTGTGTGTGTGTGTGCGCCTTGCCTGTCGTCAGCTGCTTCTGCTTCATGCGTATGTCACATCCACTTTGTTACAGCAGGACAGCTTTGACCATGACGGTGACGGTGTCCGTCTGTGTCAGTATTCCTCTAGACAGCTTCATGAAACAATGGCGTCGGAGCATTTTCGGCTGCTTGCAGGTTCCTTCCTTGTTTGTGCACTGAGGGGCATCAGTGTACTTGAGTGGAGCCGTGGCCATGTTTGTCATCGAAGATGATGAGCCAGAGGCTGAGACCGAAGTCGTTGTCCAAGCGATGGAGAAGCAGCCACCCAGCCGAGCAAGTGATGACAATGATATTCTTGATTGTGGCAGTGGGTTGCCAGAGCCATTACCTTGCCAAACGAGTGTCAGTGCAGCGAAATCCGGCCATCAGCATGTTAATAGAAATGGGGCTCCAGGGTCAAACAAAAGAAAGCATCCTCAGCCTGCGGAGCGTGCTTCGGGGAAGCCTGAGCGTGTGAAGCGTGCCGCGGGCAAGCCTCGAGCTGCGGAGGTGCTTCGGGCAAGCGGGTCGCAGTGCATGTGCCGCCACCACCCATGCGATTGGCTTCCGCCGTGGACACAGAAGTGCGGCAACTGTTCCAGGCAGAAGGCTGGGCCAGAGTCACATCATGCAAACATGTTGTGCTGACTGAAGGAATTTGAGACTTTCCAATAACCTCAAACCCGGGACGTCTTCGGGCCCCCCTTTCCAGGTCCCGGGTTTATGGTTCGTCAAAACCCCTTAAACTCTAAACCCTAACCTTAAACCCGGGACGCCTTCGGGCCTCTTTCCTTGGTCCCGGGTTTCTGGTTAGTCAAAACCTGTAAAGCCCTAGGCCTTAAACTCTAAACCCCAACCTTAAACCCGGGACGCCTTCGGGCCTCTTTCCTTGGTCCCGGGTTTATGGTTAGTCAAACCCTATATCCCTAAACCCTAAACCCTTAAAACCCCTAAAAATCATACATAGCGATTCCAATGCAATTGTCATTTCAGGCAAGCTGTGCCTAGAGCTTTTCTGTGGAGCAGCCACAATTGCACAAGCTGCTGCCAGCGTCCGTCTCTCTTCTGCAAACGTTCCAATCATGTTGTGTGTTGGGAAGGGGGGGTGGGGAAACTATATAAAATGATTTTTTGAGGATGGGGAGAAGGGCGGCTGTGTGTGTACCGCGTGATTTTTGGGCGATGCCGGACGGCAGCTGCGTGCGCGCCACATGATTTTGGGGAACAGGGGAAGAAGGAATATCCGAACTGCGCAGGTCTTCCCGCGATGGGCCTGGACATTAAGAACGGCGTGGATCTGACTCAGTCGGACATGTTGTCAGTGATACTGTCATGGATTGCGGGAGGCATGTTGCTGTGTGCTACTCAGCTCAATCGGGAACCGGTGAACCAGCATCTCTGAGTTAAATTCAGAAGCACTGTTGGGTCGCGCGAGAAGGGGGAGGAGGATTCGTGGTCAACGTCGTGGCTTCCCACCGGCTCTCAGATCCAGCACGAAGCCATGGGGCCTACCGCAAGACCGCATGGGTGAGACATGGCCAAATATTGTAGGAATTGCGGCGTTTTATGATTGACAGTCAGTGTTGCATTCCTTCGTCTCGGCAGTCACAGGACGGCGACATAGCAAAACTCCGGAGCGGCAACAAATGCCTGGAGACGTGCCTTGCCATCATCGAGAGCTGCATTGCACACAACGTGGTTGTGGCGTTGGAGCATCCAGCCCAATCCTGGGCGTGGCACATTCCACAGCTGCGCCAGCTGTTGGAGAAGAAAACGAAAGGATGTGAGATCGTCTGTAGTATGTGTGCTTTCCGGGCACGGTACCTGAAGGCCACAAAAGTTAAGGTCTGGAATGCGGATTCCCTGCCAGACAGCCCAGCCAGAATCAAATGCAAACGGTGCAAAGTGCCCGGCAAACGAGGGACCATCTGTGGCTTCACAGGAGATGCTCACCTGAGTTTGACTGGAGTCGTGAAGTATGGTAACAAGACGGCCTTCAGCACCCAATGTGCTGAACAGTACCCAAAGGCCTTTGCAGAGTGGGCACTTCGTTTGCTGACTGGCGTTATGAGGAGGAGAGGAGTTCGACTCGACTTAGACTGAGTCCGTCCCTGACCTTGGCAGCTTCAAACGCAGCCTTAGGGGCTGTTAGTTGCCACATACAACATGACACAGCATGCTCGCTGCCGATGACCTGGAAAAAGACCCGATTCTGTGGCTGCGCTGGTAGCGTTTTTTGCTGGTTGGATCGAAATCACACCCGCGCACTAGGCCCTGCAGGATGGTGCCAAGGGGACGCATCCGCATCTTGACATGTAATTGGCCCATGCTGGTATGGATATGCCTTTGCGTCCTGTGAATGTCACTGTTCTTGGTCTTGCTTGTTATTTCGAGATCTGAGGTCGGAGGCATTCTTCAAACGTGAGATCTGCGAGCCTCTGCTCTATCTGGCGAAGTGGCAGACGAATGCCATTAGCACCTTCGGGAAGGTGGCCAGTGGGTCAGCGGCCTTCGAGCGGCTGATCACTTCTTTGCACAGCCGTAGTGGCCTCGAGAAGGTCAAAGGATGTCTTCAATCGAACACACCCCTCCACGGCAAGGGAAACAATGACATCGGGATCCAGGAACTGTTGTTGCGCAGTAGCACAGTGAGAGTGAACAAGTCTCACAGCTTATTCCTGTCTTCTGTGAAGCTGCTATGCAGGAGGCGCACCAGCTCTGGATTGAAATAAAAAAACTTAAGGCCGGGACCACCTTGAAGGAGAATGCCAACGCCAACACAGCAGGCACGACGGAATGTCCGTCGACCGTCAGCGACACTGAAAGGCAAGACCAGGAGGTCGTCGATGTCGAAATGACAGACCTGGCAATGATAGAGCTGGCAGAAGAGCCGGAAGACCCCGTAGAGAAGAGTGCAAGGGAGAAGTCCCAGGAGCAGCTCAACCACATCTTAATCTTCCGGGAGAAGGTCCTCCTCTTCGAGCAGCTCCGTCTCAGAATGTCCGTCACCGGCGTGTCCTCCAAGCTCTGCATCCTCATCGACGCACAGACATCACGGGCAAAGGTCAACGTGGACTACCTGGAGGCGGTTCGTGACTTCCTAGTCAGCAATAACATACCCAGGTACTCCATTTGCTTCGTGCTGGGGCAAAGGCTGGAGTGGGAAAAATCTATTTTTCGCATGTGTGCTGGACAGCTTGACAAGCCATACCAAGAGTGCAGGCTCGACCTCCTGCAGACTGTTTTCGGCAAGACCACGACAGTGTTCAGAGGATCAAAAGCCTCGATCCTGCAGATGACCACGGGCGGGCAACTGCAGACCTCACGGTCGATCACTGGCTTCTTGATAAGCGTGCAATCACCGGTCGCGTGACGCGAATTATACACATCAAGGTTAACCATGATTATTTATTTGTCATTCCGTTGCTTCCTGAGTCCGCGCCCAAACTGATACCAGCTTGAGTGGATGTCAGTGATGTCAGGCTGTGGCTTGCGACATGCCCTATACACCACCAACCTCCTGAAGCACAGGGCAACCCCAGCAGAACAAACGAGATTGCGGTGCCTATCCCGCAGTTGTCCGCACCGTGACGAGGCTGACCGCCAGGCTTTGAAGAGCGAGGCGGATGGCCCACCAACGGCCTCTGTATATGTGTTGCAGCATTGCAAGCTGTGAAGGCGGCCTGGATTATGTACTTGAGCACCTGGAAGCCAAGCCTACTATCATCAGCCAATGGATGACGTTCTGAAAGCCACCGGCTGTCAGCACATCCTCATTATTGCAGCTTCGGCGCACCCATCGCCATGGCTCGCAGCACGCAAATTGGGTGCTGACTCCTGCCCTCACATGTGCAATGTGTAGCATACCCCTAATATGCTGAAGCCCGCCGAAGTGCCATATGATACGAGCTGTTTGTGCTCAGGATGTGTATGTATTGGCCGACTGCGTGCGTAACCACTCAGTGGAGCACGCGAAGGAGATTCTGGAACAGTATCTCTACCGAGAGAGCTACCACGATCTCAACAAGGCCGCGGGGCCCCGAAAGCCACTTCTTGCTCAAGGAGACGTTGAGGTGATGCAGGGCCCGCGGCTCGAAGCGAACCAGCAGATCATGGAGTTTCTAGAAATTCCTGTGAAGCCTGTGAGTGCTTGCTTCGTGAAACAATCCACCGGTGGCAGCATTGCGAAGCATCCACGGTAGATCAGGTGCCGAAGCAGCTCAGTCAGAGTCTCGCAGGCCTGACAGACAGTGAGCTTCAAAAGTATGGCCTGTACCTTCAGAGCAGTGAAACTCGTGGAAAAGGCCTGTTCACCTCGACACCGGTGTCTGCGAGGCCACTTGCTTGTTGTTCAGTGGCTGGGCTTCGCTGCTCTCGTTTATGCGAGCCCACGGTGAGCACAAGGTTGCCGATTCTTTGCCTGCAATAGACACCTCGTGTGGGAATTGTTATATGGTTTTGGGTTGAAGAATTCATTTCGGGCCGCTACGGTTTCTAAGGCCTGAGGTTTAGAATTGAAGATTTGATTCGGAGGTAATCAGGTTTATCAATATTAAGGCTCAGGTTTTCCTGCACCAGCCTCCAGCTAATGCTCATCTTCTCTTGGCCGGGCAAAGGGATTCAATGCTGGGAGTTTGGGGTTTGCAGTCTAGGTCTTTTTTCTTTCTTGGGCTTAAAGCAGGCTGTAGACTGCAGAGTTCTAGGATTCAAATTTGTGCAACGTACAAGGTCATGCGCCTGGATGGCATCCTTCAGTGCCAGCGCCCGAAGCCGATGTATGCTGTCCTGTTCGGCGCAGCCAGATATGTGAATTGCTATCATGGCGTCAAGAGTGCACCAAATGCTCAGTGGCAGCTGGACGTGCCGAAGGGGCCGAATCCGGGTTCCATGACAGCAAGAAAGTTTGCAGCATGATGTCATGTGCAGCTGTGTGTAAGAACTTATCTGACAATACGCTTCGCACGTTTGCTTAAGGATGTCTGTCGCTGAAGGCCCAGACACGCAACAACTGTGGCATCACCTCGAAAACTGAGATCCTCGTAAGTTATGGCCTTCAGTATGACCTGAGCGGCACCAAGCCACCCCGCCATGTTAACTTGCCGTTCCTGTGTGAGCGTTTGTGCCTGACTGAAAAAGGCTCCAATACGTGTCAGGAAGCAGCGTCTTACGTCCTACTTTGCCAAGCCCGAGAAGTTGGCCCGAGATGAGGATGATAAGAACAAGGGCTCGGCGAGCTCGCGCACCCCGCTTGCCAAGGAGGAGGACGAGGGGCTGGAGCCAAGCCCAAGCGCTCAAGTCAAGGACGACCCGCAGAATGAGCAGACTCAGGTGCTGGATGCTACCGTCCGTCTCGAGGGGGAGGGGGCTGAGGCCAAATCTGAGGACAAAGCTCAGGAGGCCAAAGCCGAGGACAACGGTGGCGACATCGTGAAGGACACTCTTATTGTCTTATTTACAAGTTGGAGGATCCTCCGTGTGAGTTTCGGCTGCTTCAACGTGAGGCTGGCACCCTGAGCATCCGCATTGTTTCCGTGTCCGAGGTGAATAGAAGATTGCCGAAGCAGATCCTGCTCGTCTTGTACCAGAAAGGCAAGCTCATCAAGTGCCACAACGGTAAATTCCCGGATGACGCCTTGCCCTGCCAGGTCACCTTGACGGATCTGGTTATTGATGAGGCGAGCAGGAGCGTGCTGACGCTCAAGGAGCTGATCAAAAAGACCCACGCAACGTCCGTCCACGGCTGAGGACAAGGTTCCAAGCATCCATGAATGCATTAATTCAATTAATTATGCTGACGAGTCAGTGGCAAACTGCAGGACTTATCAGACTATCATCGTATGTGGCTGAGGTAAGCTGATTGAAGATGGTCCCCCCGCGTGCCTCATCGAACCCGATACAATATCAGCTTACAGAAGCCACGAGCGACATGAGCAGCATGGGTTTGGCTTGGGCTTTCCAGCGATGGTATCGGAGCAGTGTCAATGAAGTCGCGGATTTTGCAAGCGAAGCAGAGTGTTGATCTGACAGCGTAAAAATCAGCCTCACTTCCGCTTCCTGTGCAATTGAGCACATGAAATCGTAGGTCCGTTTCAACATCTGCTTTGCTCAACGTATGTCTTCGAGAGACCTGGGTCCTGGAGTGGACCATCCTTTTAGCGGACTTTGACCCTGCATCACCCCGTAACATACCCAGCTACAAGTACCTGTACATTCCTTCAGGGCCACTTACCAGGTGTTAGGGGAATTTTCCCGGTGCAGGGGCTTGGTTCATGATTTTGCGATTCTTAGTCGCTAGCTAGTGCGACTGAACCAAACTTTCTCACGAGCCACTGCTGTCTGCATCATTTGGGAGTTTTGGAAGACTTGCGATCTGCACAATATCAGTAGCCCGTCACCAGATGGTTGTGCTGACAGTGCGTTCGCAGTCCGTCACCAGATGGCTGTACTCTTTCTGACGGTGCGTTCGTGTGAGCTCGGCAGTGACAGGGAAAGCTCTCTCTGCATGTCTTGCGTGCTGTGGTATGCCACGACTTCCGTTCAGTCACTGCACTGTTGGAAGAAAAGAAGCGCCTATCGAGTTCGTGATCTCATAAGTTAATACCATGAGATAAGACATAATATGTATATTTATAAAGAAAGACCAGAACTTGTGATATTCAGCTTGTGTCTTTTGGCCTCGGGGTAGGTGCTCCATCTTGTGCGGCCACGCCGGGGTGAGGCTCGCCAGTGCGTGTGAGAGGCGAAACGAGGATCGCATCGCAGCAACGGGCTGCACCCATGGGTGCGGCGCCGTAAATGACCAGGTCGAGGCGCCTGCGGTCGTCGGTGGCGACGCCTGGTGCAGTGGTGTTGACGAGCCACTGTTAGGGCACCACGTGTCCCTCAGGCCCGACGGCTTCGCGAGCAACTTTGCACCAAACCCGTTCAACAAGTTTGGCCCGCCTAGCCAGGAGGCCTGTCCGCGGACACGCGAGTGCGTGGCCGAATGCATCAATGCGGCGGCCGCACGCAGGTTCCGAGGCGCTCCCGCAACGGCCAGGCGCGAGCAGGAGTGGAAGCCGGAGCCTGCGACGTAACGCGATCTGCATTGTTTCGGGCGTGAGCGAAGTGTGCTTGGAGCCACGCGGCGGCATGCGGACCGGCGTGGGGAGGTGGCCAAAAGGCAGCAGCTGGTCTCGGAAGAAGAGGTTCCGTGTACGCAACGCAGAGAGTGTTGCCACCATTCACCGGGCTCTCGGCGATCCCTTCAAGGCGGCCGGGTGGGCGGGCTCCCTGAACCACGCTCTCCCAGGAAGGCCCGTCCGCCAGCGCACGGCCCAAGCCATAATAGCCGGGCACCGTGTGTGAGGGCATCGGCCCAGGCCGCCCCGTACGCCGCAGGGCTGGTGTGCGTGGCCTTGCGACAGTCCTAGACCTCCGTGGCCAGGAGCGAGGCGATGTCCATAGCAGGGCATGACTCGTCACGTCCTCCGCAGCGGCGCCCAAACAAGCCTGAAGGATGTGCGTCGGCATATAATATGGCGCGTTGAGGTGGAGGGACGGTCCGGAGCGCGTGGTTAGCGCGTGGTTAGGGCGGGGTGCGGCGCAGAAGCTGAGGAGGAACCACGCACACTGCAGGTCAGACAACTTAAGCAGCTGGCGGAGCTACACGTCTTCGGCTTCGAGTCTTTCGGCGCCCCAGGCGCAGACGTACTCTGGCATGCCTATCTCGGTGCATGTTGCTGTGGGGCCGGCTGCCGCGCCAGACTTCGGGCCCCAAATCCGCGATCCCTGGCAGCGCCGGGCCCTTCGTAGTTCAAGACACGCGTTTTGCCCGAGTCGGTGGATATGCCCGCATGCGTCTCGACCGCTCCCGTCACCAGATCCAGGGCGGCATGCGCTCGGGTTGGGTCGGGCAGGAGGACGTAAAGGTCATCGAGGAAGGCCCTGAGCGATTCACCCTGCCGCAGCTGCGAGTCTGCCCGGCGCAACGCCTCATGCTGACGGGCGAGAAGGGCAGGGGCAAGGGGGTCGCCTTGTTCGCAACCCTCTCCCTGGCGTATGCTTTGACCATGACCCCGTCATGGTCCCACCATTCCGAGTCGTAAAAGACCCGTGTGAACGGGACGACGAGTGCGGCTGCCACCTCGCACAGTTTGCGCAGAAACGTTGCCCGGGAGATACAGTCGTAAGCGCTACTGTATACGCCCATGGGAAACAGCGGTGGCTCGAGCATCGTTTTCCAGGGTTACGCGGAGCCAGGCCGAGCGAATCCACTCCCGCTCGGGTGCGAAGCGCGAACTGGTAGGGCCTGGTAGCGAGCGCGAGACGAGCCGACGAAACATGTCGCCCTGTCGCCCGTCGCGATGCCTCGCACGCCTCCTCCGGGCTTAATCGCCGTCATGCGGGTTAAGCGATGCCCTCTAGCAGTAGTTTGTAGTGCTCTCAGCTCGAGCACCGGACAGTCCGGGTGCACTCCCCCGCTTGGCTTCGCGCAGGCTGCGTTCGACTGTGGTCAGACTGTCGGGCGTCGGCGGTTGGAACTGCAACACCTCTGGTGGAATGGGCTCGCGTGGCTGTGGCGGCCGTTTGGCTGGGTCGGTCAACGCAGCCCGGGTCGCCTCATTGCCAGGCACGAGCTCGGCGGCAGTCAGCACTTGACGGTCGCGTGAGAGCTCGCCTCTGCGTGCACGCGTGCTTGCCGCTTCTCTCCGTCGCTCGGCGGCTGCTTCCGTATCGAGGTCGGTCGGTGGCCTGAGCGGAGCGCGTATGCCGCGTGCGGCCACAAGGAGCGCGGGCCATAGCCCCTGTTCGTAATGCTGCAGTCGCATCACAAGGATGCAGCGCCCATCACCACCCTGCTCGGCCGGCCACGCAAGGAGCATGCGGGGCGTCAGCAAGAACAGCTTCCACGCGCGCGCGCTCGGAATATGCGAAGCGGCAACAAGCGCACGGTCACAGTGAGTATGTATCCGTCCCCATTCCTGGCGAGCTCAGTTGTGGTGCTTTCTATGTAAAGCTTTCCAACCTTTCCGGCACGATCCGCCCGAAAAGCGACGCAGGTGAATTTGGCGACGGCACAAGATGACACGAGCAACGTCTCGCACGCAGCTTTGTGATGCAGGACATTGAAAGAAGCATTGTTCCTCGTGGACAACGACCCTTGCAGGTGCTCGATTGGCTCCGATTGCAGATTGTGCACGACGCATGCAAGCATGTTGGTTGTGATGTCGGTGTCCGTGCATCAGGCCTGCGGTGTTCGCGGCCATGGAGGACAAGAGTCGCACCTTGCTGGTGTACAGGTTCCTCGCTCACGTATTGGTGAGTTGTCATGTGCAGAGCTTGGTGTAGTAATTCTCGAGTTGGGTTGCAAGTGTTTGGACAGGAAGCGCCTGACGTGAGCTACTTACTACCGCGCTGCTTCTTGGTTGGCGGAAATCTGCACATGCATAATCATGCATACACATGCCAACTGGTCATGCCGTGTACGATCCCAAGCGTCACGTTCACTGCAGCATGTCCCGAGTCGTTTCCGACACGAATGCAATCACCATGTCCCTATGTGCCCGCAGGAAAACTGGACAAAAACACTCCAGCCTAAACTTGCCACACGTTCGCGGGCCCTTGCACTGGGACAGGCGCGGAGCATTTGCTTAACGGTAGGCCAGCAGTCTTGGGCTTTGCGGCACTTGTCACACCCTGCGGCTCACACGGCTCGCACGGAGTAGGGGCAAGCAAGTGTGAGGGCGGAAAAACGTTGCATTCCTTGTGGCTGTCGCCAGGCTCAGCGGTGACGCCATTACAACAAGATGCCAACTTAAGGATAGCTGCAGTCGTGACGCCAAGGATTGATCGGCTGGGTAGCAGAACGAAGGAATGTACGCATGGATCATCACATCGTGTGCTTAGCATCGAAGTCTCTGCGCTTGGTGCGGCATGTTGGCTCTTAGCAATCGCGATGTTTCGGCGGAGTCGTTACTTCAGGCGATCCCGGGCGTGTGTGTTTGCCGCCGCCTTGGACAAACACGACGAGATAGGCTTTTATCATTTTTGGTCCACAGTTGCAATGTGAGGTCAATGCTGTGTTGTTCTTGCCGCTGCTCATCGACATGCTCATGGCAGCATCAGATTGGGAGGCACGGATGCAGTGGACCAGAGGCAGTGCAAGGTTGCAAATACTCCTTCGATTGTGCTGCCTCCAGGATTGGCTTTTTCACGGAAACCTCGCCTACCAAGTGATCTTTGCCTGTGCCCCGCTTTGCTGAAATATTTCGCATCAATCCCCATCAGAACTGCTGGCACCTCATGGAGCCCAAAGGCCATCGCAGCTGGTCACTATGCCAATGTGTTGTGGGAGGACAGCACATTCCATCGGGTGCCGCGTGTTTCCTCTTCAGAGCAGGACCTGGACGCTTGTGGCAACTTTATCATAGGCGAACCTGCCAGTGTTTGGGGCGATTGTGACAAAGGACCATTTCAGAACAGTTGCTGAGGTTATTGTCGGTTACCTTTACGGTCCAACTGCGAAAAATCGGCGAGTCTCTCAGTCACAATTGTCAGCGCGTTGCATGAGCCTGTTGCAATATGTTGCAATTGTGAACGCTTCGCATCGTCCACCTCAGCCCGGTCACAGGTGAAGAGTAGGTTAGCGGTTAGAAGTTTGCAAAAACTTGAGCCCGGGGGCCGCGGCGCTGGGGGCTGGGGGTCGAGGCGGCTTTTGAGCAAGCCCACTTTCCGCGCGGAATCCAATCTTGGGGTGAGAAAAGGGGGAACGGGAAGAGGTTCAAAGGGAGCCGCGGGCCGAGGCGAACAGTTAGCTGTCGTCGTTTGGGGTGGATCCAGCGAATTGGAGAGAACGTTCGCTGCAAGGCTTGCAGTTCAATCTTAGATAGTCTGCAAGGTAACACTTCTGGTGTGCCATGCTCAGCTGCGGATTGTGGTGCAACATGGTGCAACGGTGGAGCCCTGCATTGTTATCAAGATCTCCCACTGCTTGCATCAGGCTCTGGATTCGCAATGCGACCTGTTTTGGTATTTTCCTGATGGGGGCCATGCTTGAGCTTCCCGGTTTGTCCCCCAGTATCAGAGGATGACGCATGAAGTCTCTGGTGTTCACTTGGGGCATGGCCAAGCACCACTGAGTGTCAGGTCTTGGGCTCGCAACGTTACTTTGGGAGGCGCTTGCATGCAGTAGCCAAGAGTCGGGCGATGGTTTTTTGCAGGTCTCTGTGTTCACGTTTCTGTGCCTGAAGGATGATAAAACTGTAAAATAAAATCACTACGCCACGTGCCGCTCAAAGGGCCAGGTAATCTGAGAGCAGTCGATCCGCGGTTTGGTCACCTAACACTTGAAAAGCTTCAACGTTGCAGATGTGCCCAGACTACAGGGGTTAGATTAGATGGAACCTGGTTTTCAGCCGGCAAGCTCTGTGGTATCATGCCAGGGGGTGCCGGTTGCTTGCAGTTTTCCAACCCGTCCCAGGGATGCAGCCTCTTCTGGCTTGTCTGGCTGCAGTGCCAGGCGCCGCTCTATCTGACCCTCTACCGGGAAGCGTGGACCTGTGCCAACGAGTCGGCCTGGCTAAGACTAAGATCTATCGCTGAGGCATTGTCTGGTGCCGGAACATGGAACCAGGCTGTCCTATTGGCTACTGGATGAGACGCCGCTCTGGCAGTTTTGGAGGCCCGAAACCCGCCGACTAGCCACAATAGCTTCTCATCCAGCCAGTTTGCTGTTCGAAGTAATGTCCGCCACCAGGCCAATGTTGCTCTTGCTGCTGGCGGTTCGCGTGCCATTAACCGTCTTATTCGTGCTGGTCTCGGAGAGAGAGCGTGGGGCAGGGTTCATGTTGCAGTGTCTCACAGGCGATTCCCAGCTGATGCCGGGTTTGAGCCTGGGTTTCACAGGGACCACCGGAGCATGAACACTGGAGCCGTTCAGTCAATTCAGAAAGCGCCCCAGGAGTAGCAGCCGTGCTTCCCCGATGTTGGAATCGTCTGGCGGTGTTCGCCTGGTGCTGCAATCGCGAGCGGACTTCCCGGTCATCAAGCCGAAGCTCGAAGTTCTCTGGCTCGAGATTGATGCATTGCACAGTAGGCAACTTAACCGCCAATGCGTGCTTTGTCACACACGGCCGAGCATCGCAGCAGTTTCACAGAGAGCAGACATCAACATGTTATTGGGCGCCCGGACACGAATGAGGGGCAGGGGAGGGGGGGGTGAGGGGCAGGTGAGNGTGCCTAAAAAAAGAGGAAAGTTGAGAAAAGCTGTAAACATGAACGGAGACGAAGCAAGCGAAAAGAAGGGCTGGCCGTGAACACTGGTCGAAGTTCAGTGAGCTCGCTGTTGCCCCAGTCACTGACAACAGTTATTTGTCGCGTCGTGGTGTCAGCTGTCGTGACTGTTCCAGGGCCTTTTGCTTCAATATATCGAGGCCGCGCATATCCGCCCCCCCCCCCAAGTGCGGTAGTTGTGTCAGACGCTTAAAGGCGGTGCATAGGGCCTAGGGCTTGGCCCAAATTGGGATCTCGCGAGTTGTTGTTAACAGTGCAACTAATTTAGGGAATGGTGTCAGGAGAAATCTTGAATCGCATTCTGCACATCCATGCCGGCTTTCCTTTGTTTCATGCGGGCATGCAGAGGTACTGGAACGAGATTCTGCCCCTCATCGGTCTGATTCCGGCTATCGTGGGCGGGGCTGTCAATACGTTGAGAGTTTTGGCTGAGGACAGCCCAGAGTCGGATATCCTGCTGTCTGAGGCCCACTGACTTGTGGGATGCTTGTAGTTGGCAATTGGGTTGTTGCGAGACATAACTGTGCCTTGGACTCTCATCTCAGTTCCATTTGTGAGAAGCTCAGCTCGAGCACGGATGGAGCTTACACTGCCCAGTACTCCGTGGACTTGGTGGGGCTGGCCTTTTGTGTTCGAAGTGGCCGCCAGAGGACGCGCGAGATACTGGTCAAGCCTGCATTGGTAGTTGTGGAAGCCTTCGTGGTGGCCACGCGAGCAGAAGGGCATCATGAACAACCCCCGAACTGCCACATCGAGTGTGCGCAGGAACACAAAATAGTTCAAGCTCAGATAATTAGTTAGTTCGGCCTTGCTGTTCTGATGAGTTGACCGGTAGCTTAATTCAACTTCTTAGGGCGGTAGTGTTTCAAAGCCGAGAGTGTCAAGAACTGTAAATCAACACCGCTGCGGCAGCGATATCGTCGAAACAGGACGGCTGTGACTGGCAGCGTCCAGTGGTGAGCGAATGACTGCCCAGCTTTTGGCGACGCCGTCAAGATGGCAGGTTTGCCGGATATCAGGCGTAAGGTGTTACTGATTTCAATGCGGTCGAAAGGATGCGCGAACCCATACCGATAGGGCATCAGCGCGGATGGAGCTATGCTCAGATGTTTCCTTGCAGTGTGCTGCTAGGTCACCACATCGGTCAGCGTGGAGCTTGCAAGGGATGAGCCCTTTCCTTATGTTGTTTTGATCGGTCCAGTATTCGTGATCTGTTCTTGTGTCGGACGGAGGTATGTATGTATCAGTATTTGATTACGAATGTATGCAGGTATGTAGGGAAATAGGTGTGTAAGAATACGTAGCAAGGTGCGTCTGTCTGTCTGTCTGGCTGGCTGGCTGGCTGGCTGGCTGGCGGCTGGCTGTCTGGCTGGCACGAGTCAGAGGGCAGGTCGACTGCATGGTGTGTCACGGCATTGTGGGCTGGTGGGTCGGGGTCACCTGTCAGTTTAGAACATAGAGACGTATGTATGTCGATCGTTCTACTTCTACTGCTCTCCGGGCCGAGCACGGACAGAACAACGAATGATGGCACTGTATGGCCCTCATGATTTGGGCCAGCAGCTGCCGAACCCTTCTGCGAATGCAGGGGAGCCCTTCTGAGTTCACGGCTCAAAGATCCAGTGCTTTCGGAGTCGCTCACCGAAGGCACGCTTTGGCAAGCGGCCAGGATACTGGGACTGCAATTGCTCCGAGCCAGCGAGCCGTGGATCGAATGCCTTCGGCCGGCCGGGCACGCCCAGGACGAAACCACGCCCCTTCCTGTTCCGCCTTATGCGCGAAGACTTTTCTGGCATGCGGCTGTGCGTGCGCCCCAACAGTTCAATTCAAGATCGAACAAACGGGGGTCCCAAGCCCCCAGGTAGGACATGCACTCTCCTCATTCTTCCTATCATGTCCTATCTTGGTATGTACATCGGTCGACTGGTAGGTATGTATGTACGTATGCAGGCATGTAATGAAACTCTGAAGGTATGAAGGTATAAGGGCATGAAGCTATGAAGCTATCAAGGTATGAATGTAGGAATGTATGCATGTATGTATGCATGTCTGTATGTATGTATGTATGCATGTACGTCTGTGTGTATGTGTGTGTATACATATAATGCAATGCCTCGTCCAAGCGCTTAGGGGTACCGCATGGAATGCTGCTGTGCCACTGCGCTCGATGTTGAATTTTGTTGACATAGCATGCTAAGTTGCGCGACGACCTCGGCCATGATGTGTTCATGTGTGTTTATGGAACTGGCGGCTTCAAAGGCAAACACCCGAGCCATCCATCAGGGTGTTCTATCACGAGACACTGGCTAGTTACAGCTGTGCTTAGTTTTTCGCGCTGTTGCGCTGCACTTGTTGCCAGCAAGTTGCCGGTGTCGCGCCCGAAGCCAGGTGGCCAGTGTAGTGCTCATTTTCGAGAACTTCCTGTTCATGGATATGCTTGTCAGAGAGCCGAAGCCTCTCATCGCAGCGCTCTCGGAGCGTGTAGAAGTGTAGCGAACCTGTTCTGCCGAGGTACCAAGCAGATCGCAGGCTTGCGGGAAAGGTGCGCTGCCCCCGCCTCGCCTGCGCCTGCGCAGTCGCCTGTGCGCGGGATATGTTGCACAGTGCATGGTAGTCGTGTCCGTTCCGTGGCAGATGCGTGAACTGGGTTGGCCTCACGGCGTGTCAGAAGCGCCCCGAGTCAGCGCGACCTGGTTCAGCATTGGAGGATTTGCATTTGAGACCCATGATCTTCGCCATGTTGCCGGCGACGCATGAATGTAGAACATATAAACATGAGGACAGTAGCTGCTGTCATGCAGAGAGGTTCGGTGCTAGCTCTGACAGCTGGCAGTTGTGGGGTTGGACTATGTTGGACTCGTTATAACTGTAACTAGTATGACATACCAGTCTTGTAGCGATTCGGAAGTGCATGTGTGCAACGGGAGACAACGTGAGCTTGCGTCACCGAGGTTTCCGCGGACGCGGGCGAGGCAGAACCTCCAGCAGGCCAGAGACTCTGCTGGGAGACCACAGCCCGACATGTATTGAGCATGGCGTCATGGTGCCCTTGCAATAAACTTGCTGCTCGGCAGCGCTGCGGTGCGCTCTGTGTGAGTCTTGCTAGTCTGGTCTATCAGACTATCATGCATGAAAGCATCACGACATGCTGGATTCTGGCTCAGACTCAGACAGGTTGCAACTAAAAAAATCCGGGCCAAGCGAGCCGACAGGATTGCACCTTGTACCAAATCATGTCAGAGCCGATTGCAGCCGTCGCGGCCATCCCAGCCACTACCGTGGCTTTCGTCAGCGCAGAGGAGTCAAGCCAAGCAGCGAGCGCATGCCTCATTCAGCACATTCGCCAGACCCTCCAGAAAGCACAGGAGATCACACAGGTGGTTTCCGAGGCCGAAAGCATTGCCGAGGATGCCCAAAAATTCTGCGAAGCCATTCAGGCCCAACACACGGTGCAGTCCAAGAAGCTCGCTCTGACAGGTAAGCCGTCCGCCCCCGTGCCACCCTTGGCCGCAAGCCTGACCCGAGAGATCCAGAGCTCTGTGGTGTGGACCCAGTCCCTCCTTCAGGCCTGCAATGTGGCAGAGAGCGCTGCGCCAGTTGAGAGGGGCTCGCAGCTGCAATTCACGCAGTCTTCCGGTCCGAGTACTTCATAATGTGGAGCTGTGGAGAACTGAGAGCTGCCGTCGCCATAGCTGATCATACTTGCCTGAGTGTTTCATGCCAAGCTGTAGAGATGACGGACGCAAAATCATTGCATCCGCCAGTGCGAAAAAGATGCGACTTCAAAGGCTGGAGGGCCGAGACAAGCTGTTAAATTTGATAAAATGCATCTTGGACAGAGACCCGGCGTTTGACCTGCCAGTGGCCAGGCTCAGGAAGGAAGCCAAGCATTGCGCGACTTTTCTCCTTCAAAGGCCGGTGGCAACTTGTTACGCACAGCTGCGCATGCTGCGGCACTGCGGCGTGCATCGGAAGCTTGGAAGGTCAGCCAGTGGAACGGGGCCGCGCCCGAAATTGAAAGCTAACCTCATTATCCCCAATGTCCTGTTCAGCATGCATGGATTGATGAGCTTGTTAAACCACAGCAGACAATGGGGAAAGTGCTTCAATGGAGGTCAGAAAAGTGGGATTGCCACTGACGAGGCGCAGGACGCTGAGGCGGAGCAGGCCTGGCTACTCACATCCACTCTGGCACGGATACGGGCGCGAACAGTGGTGCAGTTAGACTGTTCGTATCAATCAGAGCATTCCGAATTCAATTAGACCGGGGCTCGAAACGACACCTTCATGCGGCGCACGCCACGGTCTTCAGCAAGAGGGTTTTGGCATGGTGTGGCCATCGAGGTTGACCAGATGCAGTAGGAGAGGAATCAGATGCTGGTGACTGCACGTAGCCAGAAGGCGGCTTGCACACCATCTTTCGAAGGAGTCAGTTCGGTAAGCCTGGTTCGTGGGGACTTGCTGCACGTGGCACCTGGAGTCCCCGCATTTGCCACGAAGCTGTGACAATCGGCCTACATTTGCACTTGGATGCAGGGTCGCAGCGTGAACTTCCCAGTCTGCCAAATCGGAGAACTGCCGTCAGTTCCCAAGGCAGGATCCCCGCTTCTCTGTATGTGAGCACGCGAGGTTTCAGGATGTTTCTGGCTTGAGGGCTCGACGTGGCTTGTACTAGACATGCTTCCTTGGTGCCAGGAGCAAGACATCAGTGGAATGAACTCAATATGTGCCGGAGCCTTGGTGGTCCGGGGTCCTTCAGCAAAAAATGTTAGACATGTGTGCAAGATTGTGCAAGCTTTGGGCAGAATCTTGTAGCAGTAGACGAGAGCACATCGAAACCTCAGGAGCTGCCGAAATGTAAGCATAAGCCGTAGGTTTCCTGAGCTACCTGAGCTGCTGGCGGAAATGACAAGGTTCAGAGTGCACCACGCAGCTTGCAAAGCCAAGCATGAGATGATCTGCCGCCCACAAGCCCCATGTTGTACTTCTACTGTGTCGGCTTGCGAAGATGGCGACCACTGACGGCCGGACAAAGATCGGCTAAGCTTTGTGAGATGCAGTTTCCGCATCTCACGAGCTCTGCAGCTGAGGCGTGTGCAAAAATGCCTCATACACAGACAGGCCAAGGACCGAAGGACCCAGGCTCTTCAAGCTGCCTCAACTGCAAAGTCTCACCAGCTGCTACGCCGCGCTGAAACAGCGTCGTGTTTTCGCGACCTTTCGGTACGAAACGGAGCTTCTCACCGAGACTCGTCGTCGAGAGACTTCGACCAGCGTGAGGATGTGTTACTGCAGGCTTTGGTTGCACAAGCTGTCCCCACTGGCTTTTTAATATTTTCTGGTTTCATTGGATTGGGGACTCTTGCAGGTCAGGTGGTGCATGCGTCGGTGTGCATAGTGCTAAGTACAACTCTTTTCTGCGAGGCCGGTTTGGGCCGCACGTTCTATCCTGTCATGCGAGTCCGGTCCTGCTATGTTCCAGAACCCGGGCGACACTGTCCTTCACAACAAGAACTGGATTTCGCCGCTACGTTTTGTGGTCTGCCTTTCTGCAACGCTGAGGAAGTGTTTTGGTCCAGTGACGTCTAACACGAGACGTGTCGGAGTACTGAGCAGTTTAGAGCTCAGGCTGGGTGGTTTGATTTTCGGATATTTTAGGATTCGGGAGCCCTTGAGTACCTTCTATGTCATCCAACAGGCTTTCACCCAGCTGGAGCTCGACGTACCATCATCATGAGAAGCCCGATGGCACTTTTTCTGTGGGGCATCGTGGAGCCTCGCTCCAGGGGTAAATGACAATGCAAGTCTCTCGAGGGCTCCATCTGTGTATAGTGTTGTCTCAGATTTCGTCAGATTCTGCTGGTGTCTGATGTCAGAGGCGCGCATAGCATCTTTGTGTTCTGTCCTAGTCGCGCCAATCCTTGGTCTCAACTGTGTTTCGGCTCGTGCACGTACCGATAGAACGAGAGTCCATGGATGGGTGAATATGTGTGCCCATGCAGCCAAATTTAGCGCATCCACCAGCCTGCTTGACAAGGTTCATGTCGTATTTGCCAATGTTGCGCTTAAGTCTAACGCAAACAGTAGGCAACCATCGCAAGGTTGAAAAGAAGTTGTTAAACAAAGCCAGGACAGTGACCAGCAGATCCGGATCAGCGTAAGTCGCCGCGTCCAGTGATGGCGGCTCGCGATCTGCAGACCCGGCGCCTCCGTACAAGGTGGATGGGACGATGACACGTCCTCCAAGTCAAGAATCTCCAGATGAGCTCCGGTCTCAGCCGGCAGAAATGCTTCTTTATGTTTCCACACGGTGCTACTTTTCTTGCAACACGCGGTCTCAAAAGCATGGGGGTCCTCTGCCAGTGTTCCGTGGACTTTCTACCATCGCTGACGCCTTGTCTCCTCAAGCTGGGAATGCGCAGGTGTTTTTTGCAAAGCGAATTCCCCGCAACAACATCAACAACTGATTGAAAAACTTGAGTCTACCAGCCGTCTTCATCCCTCTCGCTGCGGCCGGGAGGCCAAGGTAGAAGAGCCGTCTGCCCATAAAATTTGGCTGGGGCAGGGGCACAGACCTTTCCGAAGAAGGCCATTGGAGAGGTCCAGAAGACGAGTGACAAGAGTCGTCAAGTAGTCCAGAGTAGTTTTCACCCGGGAAGGCATGTCAATGTGTTTCTTGTGGTCTGAGATCACTTCTGAAGTTCATGCTAAAGAAGCCATTCGCGCACGAATGTGTTGGGGTAGAGCAGAGGCGGCAGGGGCCAATGTTTCCCAAGCCAGTAAAGCATAGCGGAAAGGAATCATGCATTATTTATCGGGCAGACAATGTGCAGACTAAGATTGGGAGTTTTCAGGCAGGGTTTCCTGGCCTTCGCTGCCGCGAATGGCTTTGTCGCAGTGATCCAGCGAGCCATACCGAAAGGTTCAAATCGTCAGTGCGTCCAGCCGCCGCGCCCCCGATTCGCAACGGCTCTCCCCCGACTCTGCCCGACTCTCCCAAACTCTCCCCGACGCTCCCCCGACTCTCCCCGACTCTCGCCCGACTCTCCTGTCTTGGCTTCCTTTTACACATGAGTGTGAGGTAGTCTGCCCCCGACTCTCCCCGACTCTTCCCCGACTCTCCCCGACTCTCGCCCGACTCTCCCCGACTCCCCCGACTCTCCCCGACCATTTTCTCCAAGTGTGCGGTTTTCTGCGCGAATGGCATTTTTTGTTGATGGATTTTGGTTTGCCGTGCGAATTTCAATGATTTTTGAGGATTTCGATAAATTGCTGGCTTTTCCATTTCGCGCGCTGGAAGGCTCTGGAGTTTGCGGTCGCAGAGTAGTAGAGTCGAGAATTAAAGGTTTTGCAGTCAAGGACCGTGACTGCACGGTCTCGCTGTTTGTAGCAGCCCAACTTTTCGTAGCGCAGAAGTGCTCGACGTGGTCTTGTTGTTTAGGTAGGCCAGACATGTTTGGTTGTTGGTCCCGGCGAAAGTTGCCCCGGCTCTGTCAGGCGCTCTGCGTCAGGGTGGTCGCACATGTCACTCAAACATGCTCAAAGTATGTTCCTTCTGTGATGCCTTTCCCTATCCGCTTGTCATGCCATGCCAGTGAAGGAGCAGCATGACAGGCTGACTGTTCGCAGATGCTCGAGGATACGGAGAGGTGGCACGAGAAGTCCATTGTGCCAAAGCCCGCTTCATTCTCCATGTAAAGTCCTGGCATCAAACGACAAGGGCCAGCATGTTGACACGTCCCCGTCCCATCCGGATGAGTGGCGAACAGACCCGACCAACGCGCATCTGAGTCGTCAGCAAACCGCGCCAATTCGTTGAGCCCCAAAGCACCCTGCGGGCATTTGCAGAATCTAGTCTCTCGCCGATGTTGGGCCAGTGAGCTTTAGTACACACAGCACATTTTTTTATTAGGCAGTTGCACGGGAGCGGTGGAGATGTCACAGTTTCTAGAACCACACCTTCCCTCACATCTCGTCGGCGAGGTGGACCCTCAGAAGGGACAAGGCAGAGTATCGCAGAGTTGCTGCAAGCACACGGGATCAGAATTTCGAATTCGTCAGACTATTCGTCAGCATGAGTCGAGACTGGGTTTCTTGCATCCGACCCCTTTGCGTTTGTGCCTTTCGGTGACTGGCTCACCCGACTTTTGGAGCAAACATGGGTGTGACCATCGGGGTCCTGAAGTCTACAGGATGTTCCGCTGAATAATCCGAGGCCGTGGAGATCTCAAGGTGCCTCTGAAATCCGGGCCGCCAGTCCGGATACACTCGCATCCGGGACACATTCCGGCGGCACGGTGCCCTGCTTGCACAGTAAAGTTGACAGGAGCAAGCGGCGGGAACGACAGCCCAGGATGACCTTCACGAAGACGACGAGGACGGCGTGCTGTTCCGCGCGTCAACTGCAAGGTCACTCAACCGGAGGCTCGTCTGGATATGATGCTCCTCTACCCTGGCCACAGCAGACTGCAGATTGGATTTGTACGGTTGCGCGTGTGGTTCGAGGCTTTTCGTTTATGCCCTTAGGCAAAATTAGCAGTATGACACTTCTTTCCCGGCCATCTGCTGCAAGCCTGCGTCTGTGTGTGCAAGTGCCGCCACGAGAAGTCATTGACCACACTTAACGACTTGTAGTTGAGTATTGCGTGGAGGGAACGCCGGCAAAGACTACAGAAGTTTCGCGCGACCAGCCAAGGCAATCAGACAGGCTGTTTCCCGGTAGCACATAATCAGACCATCTGTGCTTGGCACTCGCGAGTTTTAGCTGGGGCCCTTTGGCCCTTTGCCTTCAAGCAGAGCTTGCAATCTACATCTGCAGATCCTGCTGCGGCAAAATGGTTATGGTGCAGACCCTATCCGTTCGTATAGAGTCTATTAGCCTGTAGCTGCCTTGTTGTGTGTGAGACAGCTGTGCCAGTTAGTGATCTTCTGCACATCCACGTGTTGCAGTCTCGTGCCCATTTCTGCTTACAGTCGCTGTGCCCAAGGGATGACGAAATGCTGGCGTGCCGCAGCTGCAATGGCATCATGTTTTGGTAGACGGCACTGCTAGGGTTTCGTGCCGTTGCATGCAGCGTTCAGATGTTCCGTTACGCAAGTGGAGTAGATGCCGGGGACGGGCAGGTCAATCTTGATCTTGGGTGCAGCACCTGTTCCACAAAGTGTTTCGTGGCCTATGTAATGCAACCACACTTTCACACCAAACAGCCGGTTTTCGTAACAGTAAACGCTTCCAAGAGCGCTACATTGCAAACGGGCGCATGATGACCATGCACATCGCAGGTCTTACCGATGCACATAGTGCATACAGTATCGCTGCATGATGTCAAGAAAGGCACTGTTCGTGGGGATTCTTGCTGATTCTGGGACAGGTCAGACACCCTTCCTGAAGCGCATGAAGTACACCACAAGGGAGAGGCAAGGTTGGGTCTTTCCTTCATTCGTTCATATAGGAGCGGGTAAAGATGTGCAGAGCAATACTTCCCGTCGCGGCAAGAGCGGATGAGAGCTCGGTCGCTGGTGCCTCTGTTTGGATGTCAGGAGAACAAGGTGCAGCTCGCGTCGCAGAAAGCAGTGCCGCTGGCATCCTGCCCTCAAGAAGCCAGGGCAAGGTTTGGTTGCGGATTGGGCATTTGGCAGGCTGTGGGAGGTGGCTTCACTGGTTGTACTGGCAGACGGAGAGCCTGGATATAGAATCGGACTGAGGTGGAGACGCAGTGGTTCGCCACGATCATGGCCACTGTGGTTTTGACCAACTCGGTAGTCATCGGTGCTTGGACAGCAAACGGAAATTGGTTTGGCCGGCATGGCTATTGAAAATCCACCGGCGATTTGTCTAGGCTGAACCAAGTCTCTCATCGAAACCACCTTGCGATTGTACTGTTGGGATATTGCCTTTCTGTTTGAGGCCCTTGTGCTCAGTCAAAGCGAGGCCTGGAATTGGAGCTGAAAGATGTGGCGCCAGCTGTGTTCTCCATCACCAACAACGGGTTCCTGCTGATCTACATGTGCGACGTGGGTGCAAGCAGTGACAGCATGGGCAGGTACTCGTAATGAACAGCTGTGCGGCAGCAGAGGCAGAGCTAGCTTGGGGTTCCCGAGGTGAAATATTTCTCCGATTCTTGGCTCGCGGTCTTCCAGCTATCAAAGATCCTCTTACATGCAACAGCCTCAGCCTGGCCGAGACGCTACCGCCACACTCTGAAAGTTTCAGAGCACGGAGTGCTGTAAATGCATCCTGATGCTGCTTCAGCCCTGTGCTCCATCTGCAACGGAAAGCCCAGGTCTGGATATTGCACTGGTACTCTTAACCTTCGTGGAACGCATGGCTGCGGGGGCTTCCATGGCTCGGTCATTGCCATCGATCCGGTTGCTCAGGCCACTGCAGTGAAGCAGGCTAAGTGTGAGGGTACGTGCATGGTCATTGCAACCGAGAAGCATGACGACCACAGACTCTGCGTACATTGCCATTCCTCTTGCTTGCTCTCTTTCTGCAGAGCTGCGTTGCAGGTTGCTTCGGCTTATCCGCGCCTTCAAGAGCATGTCGAAGTCAAAAGAGCTGATCGTATTGCTTGGTGGCACGAGTAAGGCGGCCAGGACTGCCGCTCGGGGCACCAGAGCAGCCGAAGTCCTTGATTCTCGCAGTGTAAAGGACACTGTTGTGGACCATCTTGTTCTTGTTCTCCATCGTATGGACCGCTGGTGCTTGCACGCGGCAAGCCTGTTCCTTACTTAGGCTGAGGGCCGTTCAGGTCAGCCTTGCAATGCCTTGCATCCTTACGCCTTCACTTTTTGGGTAGGTCATTGGGAGATCACCGGTTTGGAACGGCAGTGACTCGGCAGCAGCTGAAAGAAGATGAAAGAAGTTCAGCACAAGCGCATGACTACATCTTACCTGTAGAGCTCCCCTAGCTCTGCTTTGTGCTCCGACCCTCTGCGCAGGCACCAATCCGCTTCAAGAGTTTGAGCCGTTCTCAACTTTCGACAATCGCGAATACTTTGGAAATATTTGGATGAGTTGCTCAGTTGAAGCGTGGGATGGTAGGGTCGGTGCGCGGGCACGCCTCGAATGTTGAAGCACTGCTTTTCAGCCAGCCAAGGGAATCAAGCATGTCTGGATATATGCTTTCAGGCATGTCTGTGTGCAAGTCAACGGCTGATGCATGTCGTTTGTTGTCCCGAGGCTTCTTAACGATGTTTCAAGTGGTCACCAACGCACAGTGGGCGGACCACATTGGGCGACCAGTGGTCTTCAAATATCCTGGTTTGGCGGCTCGGCGTGCAAAGCCGCACCACGAACGAGCCAGCCCGAACAGGGCATCTGCAACGTGTCGTGATACACTCGGTGTGTGCCGCATTCTATGCAGTGGAGCGTGAGCGTTTCCAACGAGAGTGCGAGCTTTAAGCTGGTCAGCTGAGTTCATCTTCTTCGCCTTCTTCTTGTTGATGACTACTTTTGGCTTGGCGCTTCGCCTGCTTATGCCCGCTTGAAGTATGCGTGTTGCTAAATTGCCGAGTAGTGTACATACCTTCCTGGCGTATCTAAGACCTGAGACTTGAAACAAAGAACTTGTGCCGAGTAATTATTAAAGTTGCTTATGGCCTATACTTTTCAGCGAAGCCCATGGCCCATGTCTTGATGCTGCAATGCGGGAATTGTCCTTGCTGGGTAGGAGGGAAAATGTCTTGGTCATGCCAAAGCTTCTATGGTGAGGTAACGTGCATCGTTTCAAACATCGTGCAGGCAGGTGGCATTATGACTTCAGGTTCGCGTGCTAGGCTTGGTCATTGTTTTGCAGGATTCCTTGGAGTCATCGCGAGCTTTCGAGAAGGCTTTGAAGGAGATCGAGCGAGAAAATCGCTACCAGACAGCTCAGTTCAGCGCTTGTTTTTTTTTCTCCTCTTGCAAACCACTGATGATATATTGAATGTGTTATACAAGGACGCCTTTCCGGCCTCAGAGCACGACGCCTGCTCTTGCTCATCGATGAGGCAGTCGGCTCAGTGGTGAAGAGTCTAGAGACCTAGAGCGACCGTCCAGTTAACCCACCAAAGGATGAGCCGATCATGAAGCCAGGACGGCGACGGCGAGCTGAGTCTGACTGACTTGGAGAGAGCCTTGGAAAACGAGGCGAGGACATCCCAAGATCGCATGAACTCCTAATTCCTGGTCTCACAAGTGTGCGCACCTGCTGCTTGCACGAGAGGAGTTCGTTGAGATCCTGAGGCTCCTGGAGGTGCGCGAGGGGTGGGACCAGGCTAGCAGTGACCAGACGGAGTCTCGATAGGTTCCTGTCATGAATGCGGAGAATCTCATGCGACTCTTTGATCGCGTGGGGCGCAGCTTGGCGGGTTCTGCAAGCTTGAATCGTCCTCGCGTTAGCTGGACGACGCAGTCGCTGCTGAAATTGGCATGTGTTCCAAAATGCAAGACCAAAGGCGGACAGGTGAGCTTTACAGAGCAACTTGGCTGCAAGTTCCCAACGAGGGAGACACAGTCCTGTGTCACACCAGAGATGCTTCTGGGGTGTTCGTTCAGCTACTTGCCAGTTCTAGCTGGTATGTTTCGTTCTGTGAAGAAACTCAGCTACATTCGTGTATAACCACCAGATGGCATCCATCTGCAGCCCAGATTGGTGGAAGGCATCACCTCCATGCTTGAGGACAGCGATTGCCCGCAAGAACTTGAATGAGAGGGAGAGAGCAGTGAGAGGAAGAGGGATCCACACTCTTCATGAGCTTGATGTCATAACCTGATGCTTTGGCCCCTGCTTTGGGAGGGGAAAGGTGCGAAAGCGCAGCCCGACGGAGTCCGACGCCACCACAACGGAGAGACCATGCACGCACAACACACACTGTACACACATTGGCGCATGCAGACATGCACATGCAACACGCAAGTTCTGGAGCAACACCCGTGCTGCCAGAAGCTGTCCCTCATTCACCGAACTCCGCCCGCAGCCAGAGCAACTGAGAGCTCACAGGTAAACACTGCTGATTACTGAAACACGAATACGCACTGGCCACACGTAAGAGGTGCTTGTTGTCAGCCGTCTGCAAAGCCCAGCCGCAACTCAGCACTGTCAGCATCAGTGACCACGGACTTGTTGCAGACTGGCAGCCCTCTACATAAACCGAAAAAGAGCTGCGAGCAGGCGCAGTCAAAAGTCGCAAGCTTCTGCAAGAACTGATCCAGGACAAGAATATCCAGCACATCGAAGCCTGCTGTAGCCAAGCAAGGCCACTAGTGCTGCAGCTCAAAGCAGCGCCTCACATCATCATAATGTCAGAAATGTCAGATCGAGGCAGCACCGCCAAATCAAAACAGAAGCTAGCATCTACACGCCTGTTCGACAGAACAGACAGACAGAGGAACGGTGTAGACAAGAGACCGTGACGCACTTGCCATGGCTGGCACACTTTCAAGAATAAGTGAATTGTTGTATCCATGTCGTCGGTGTTATCCTTTGTCAGAATCTAGCCGCATCATTCTTGATGTACCTTCAGGTGTGTTCCACGACGTCTTCGTGCACATGGTAGCATGTATGTAAACATGCTCCTGGAGCATTCTGGAGGATTAGCCCATCTTTGCACATGTTTTTATCGTGATCGCCCGCGTGTTCATGTACGTTTGCATTCTCTTCTCACGTTAGCCCCAAGCTTGATATTCTCATTGGGGGCAGCATGGGTCTTTCTTCTGTTTGCGCGCCTCTCAGTCTCTCTGTGGCTCTGACTCTGTCTCTCTCCACACACTCTCTCCGTCTCTACCTGTTCTCTTCTGTGTCTGTTCAACCCCGGCGCATTTATTTCTACATTGTGTACTCAGCCAAGTGCAGTTACGGCATGTGCCGCCTCGCGAGGACATCAACCCAAAGGACTACACCAAGCTCGCACTCTGGTCCGACAGTCTCATGAAGTGCCTTTGCTGGATTGAAGAACTGAGAAGCTCGTGTTGGCTTACGGGCCTTTAGACAGAGAGTAATGGGTGTGTATAGAAATATACAGAAATAGAAACCTAAATATGAATAAGCCAATAAGAAAAGAACTAGAGATATATGTACATACACACGTGGTATGTGTGTATATAATATCTGGTTAAGCTGGCTTTGTCAAGATTTTTGACATGATGATGGTGCATGTATGTGTATACATGTACAGTACAGCTTTTAAGAAGGTAGTTGAATAAGGTAGGCCCATTTACATAATGCTCTGGACGATCTTGGACAGGCGGATGGAGATGCTGGAACAGCGTTGCAATTTCTTGGCGGACATGGTGGCTGGACGGCGCTGTCACCAACGGTTCAGCAGATGTTTTGGCATTGATGGTGTTGGCGTCTGTCGGAATGCAGACATCTCTCCGCATTGCAGGTAATCGGCTTGCGCCGACAGCAGCGCAACAGCACAAGTCAAGCGTTTCACATCAGTTTCTCCTGCATTAGGTGCATGTCCGAAGTTGTTGTCACGTGTTCGCATGTCTGGACATGGACAGATCGCTGTGCATAGACCAGTGGCTGGTACCGACGCTGAGCCCAGGATTGAGGAGTGCTTCAATTGCCTCGCCCTCTTTATTGACTCGCGTGTGGCCTGAGGGCACACAGCAGCTTATGTTGTTTGGGTTTTGTACAGATCATTATGGCTGTTCTTTCCATGGTCCCAGCTCTTGGAAGTTTACGATGACTGGTGCTCTCCCAAAAGTAATTGCTAGCCCAATTCAAGCTTGTGCCCAAGCAACCACCGGTCTTGCAAGTTGGCCCGGACTGTTTTCTTCCCCCAGGAGAACACGGAGCTCTACTATCGAGCATTGCGCGCCATTCGGTCGGCACCACCGCCGGTACCTGTAGATATCCGGGTGGCTCTTGGCCTCGAGACCAAGAAGGAGAAGCTCCACAGCTGAAGATGGAAAATGTGCTGAAGACTGTGACTCTGTGCTTGCGATCCCTTCAGCAAAGTGTGGCCTTTCCACGACAGGTTGACAGAGAACGAGGCGGAAGCGCTCATGAATTTTGCCAGGCGTTACATCGAAGCTTGGACAGAAGCCGTGCTTTCGCCAACATTGCAACTGCTGAAGTTGAGGCTCCCAAGCAGCATTCCAAGAAGAACGTCCTGCAAGATGACTCCGACGGGTCTCCCAGGCGCGGAAGCCTCGATCAGCCAAACAATCACGAAAGCTAGCTCTGTGGAGCTTGCCAGAGGGAGGCCCCCCACATGCATCTGCCTAGCCATTGCGCTTTCCGACAAGTTACATTTCTGCACTGTGAGCTGTGGGGAACCTTGCAGTTGCACGCCAGCTGTGTGTTGCGACTTTTGCGGTGCCCGTTTGGGTTAGTGTTTTGTGGGGGGTACTATCAGCATTTTCGGGCGGGCTCAGAACCAGTTTTCTGCATCTCTGCTCGCGAAATTCGCTACAACTGTCAGCATTTAGCATAGAAAGTGGGTTGTCTCCATTACTCCGAACACATCACTGACAGCGTGTCCCTGACCCAGTAGGAGGCAGCAAGCTGGTTGGCATGTGCCGGCCCGAAAATGCCACTACACCCGGGACATTCTCACTTGTACGTAATCATGCCAAGCTGCCGCCACACTCGAGCGATTCGCAGTGCTGTCGCAATAGATTCGCTTGACAAGTCGCCCCGACCTTTCCCTGCTACGCTTTCTTCCCCCAGCTGTCGTGGCCCTCTTCTCAAGTCGCCTTGAGTTGCGGCGGCCCCGCTCCAAAGTGACGGAGTCGTGCAGCTCGACCTTTTCGTTTCATTTCTGTCTTATCCCAGGGCTGGACCTGTGTGATTATGCTTTGCTGTGCGAGAGTGAGTGTAGACGGCATGTCACGCCTGGCAAGGTCTCCTTCTCCACACGGCTCGGTTTTGCGCGTGGCAGCACCCAGCCTCAGCATCTTTTGGGGTGACTGTACTTGCGGGGATTGCAGCCGCAGGAAGTTCTGCGTGGTGCACATTCGCATTCTGAAGACCGGCTGCCCGTTTCAGGCTGGGCAGGTGTGGCTTTGTTCAGACCTAGGCTACCCTGACGTGCCACAAAGCGGTCCTGGCGGAACCTCCTCCACCGAGGGAAGTGCAGACCTGAGAGATCTTGGATGGCTTGCTTGGCCCTTCTGCGGGCCTCTGGTGACGTTCCGATGCGGTTGGTCTGCGATTCCAGCTGAGGTGGATATCGCACGCCAGCGGACACACGGCTCAATTGTCGCTCTCGTTCGTAGCCTCCATCATTGCAGATGATTGCTATATGTTGCCATTATGTACTTCTTCAGCTTCGTGTTTTTGTGACACGTGGTAGACAAGGAAGGTCCACCGGGCCTGTTGGCATCTGTTGGCCTCAGTCTGGGGTCATACCTGCGCCCAGGCAAGAACAGAAGCAGGCGGCTGAAATGGATATGCAGTACACAATCAGCAGAGAAAATGCATTCAGGCGCGCAGCCAACCGTTTGCAGCAGTGGAAACCAACGCAATGGATCTGCCTCTGCACTTGGGCAACTAGCTGGCCCCAGATTGCATGCCGGGCCAGGCAACCCCTTGCTTTCTTAACTGGCGCAGGTCGGCTCAGAAGTTCTCCGCCTTGAAAGATCTGCTCGGTGGCCTTTGATGGCGACGCCTGATTATGGACTGTTTGCCCAGGCTACCAGGGGCATCTTCTCCGGTCACAGCGAGGAGATGCCAGGAGGTCCCACTCTTCAGCCGTTACCTTCCCGAGTCCCGTAAGATAAGTCTATCGTAACAAAAGGCGCTGCACATGCTCGATGTTGCTGAAGACTTGCTCAAGATAGGAACCACCAGAACCAGTAGCAGGTTCATGTCCATCCATTATGGATGCTGGAGCCCTCTCAGCCCTGCATAGACTGCGGGCCATTATGTGCAAGTGCTGCAAAGGCGAGAGCATGCGTTCGGCATTGCACACCGTTTCACTGTACAGGACATAGGAAGCCCCATGCCAAGCAAAGAGGCTAAATTTCTGCGTCCGCCTCTGGGACAAGACAGGTGTGTCCTTTCATGTGTCAGCACCAGCGGTGCCCATTTCGGTTGTCGAAGCTTCCCAGCAGCGGACCGCATAATTGTCTTATGCATGAAAGCAAGCATGAAAGGCGGCATCGCCTCCTGATCCAAGATTTGAAGAGGTGTCGTCAGTTCTGGTAGGTAGGCAAGCACTTCGTGGCTCTCCAAGACGAAGCTGTGCCAGCAGCCGATTACAAAGAGCTCAGTGCCTGCTCCTGTCCTGGACTCTTGGGCGTGTGGCTTGGGCAGCGCTCTTGCCAATCCCGTGTAAACGGTTTAGGGTTTAGGGTTTAGGCATGCAAATCCAACATCTGCGGGGAATGCTTTTCCTCAACAAAGCAACCTACTGAGCAATGGGCTGCCTGGCAGATCCGCACCCTTCGGCTTGCCCGAGTACACCTACAACGCAGCCGTGTCGAGCGCTGGTCGAGCTATGTACTCAAGCGTATTTGGTCGTTGTGGGGGCACATGGCCACGGGGGAGAAGAAGTCAACAGCATGGTCGAATGGAAAATATGCAATTCTGGAGACAGCAGCAACAACTACCGTGCAAGCAACGAGTGACTCACGCAAGCCGGTTTAACCCGGAAGCTGATGTAGAACGAGCCATTGAAGCAATCGCAGGAACTAACTGGGGGGAGGTAGCACAAAACAGGGGGCGATGGCAAGATCTCTCCGCCATCTTTGTACAGAACATCTTCAGCCGAGCCTCTTTGGAAAAATTCCGAAGAAGGGTCACACCTGACATGAGCCGCAGGTGCGCGGACTCGCGCGGGGAAGGGGCCTGGACGCTGCCCTTTTTCCTTACCTCGTAAAGAGAGAGAGAGAGAGTAGCCATTTTGGCTCAAGCCATTTTGGCTCAAGCCATTTTGGCTCAAGGCCCCTTCTCGTCCCGACGCCCGGAGGGGCCATACTCGTGAAGGGTGAGTTTGCCGACCTATCCCCCCGAGCGCGACCTGATTACTGCAAGGACTTCGCCGAGCAAGCTTCTGTGCGGAAGGGGACACACAACATCACTAACGGCCC
>BGNK01003962.1:46517-56517 GCA_003297005.1 Symbiodinium sp. clade A Y106
CTCTGTAGCTTTTCTCTCCCTTGGCACCCACAATATGTGGGGGCGCACTTGCGCGGGAGCAGGGGGAAACCCCAGCTCCTTACCCTGGCGAAAGAAAGAGAGAGAGAGAGAGAGAGAGAGCGAGAGAGACTTGTTCTGTAGCCTGCGTTGTTTTTCGCGATTGTGAGCTCAGCTATGGCTTCATGTAGTTAGCCTTGTACGCCTTTCTCACCATGCTTCCCATACATGGGCGGCGCGAACGCGCGGGTGTGAGATGGTGTGAGGGTCGCTCCCTCACCCCTCACCCTTGCGAAATCCAAGAGAGACAGAGACAGAGAGAGCTTTGGTGATCGCTACTTCTCTTGGCTGTGTGGAAGAAGAGAGAGAAAGCAAAGCAAAGAGAGAGAGAAGTGCCCTCAAACTTGGGGAAAGAAAAGAGAGAGAGAGTGTGTGTGTGTGGGTGTGTAGCGTTGCAATCCCTTCGGCCACAGCGCAGAGCAACCTTCGCAGTAGCTCTTAGATACGTGATCAAGCTGTGGGCACAAACTGAATTGTGCCATGTTCGTGACTGCTGCTGTGCATAAACGCGCATGGTCGCATGCATTCGCAAGCCATTGGACATGCTGATGCAGACTGGGACGCCATGCCTTGTACCAACCAAGATTCTAAAATGTTTATGCTGTGCTGCAGCATTTATTGCTGGTGGAACAGTGGTTCTTTCCCGTGTGCCGATTGCCATCAATAATGCAGCGTCTCAGAGCAAAGGCTATGTGTGCGACGCACAGAGAGCATTCTAGCAAACACTTCCTTTCGATCGGCGGGCCCTCGCTCAATTTTCTCACCCTCACAAAACCCCTGAGGCCAGGAGGGCGTCCTAGGGGCTACGAGCAAGCAAGCAAGCATCCCTCCGGGGCATTACATGGGGCGAGGCTCAACAACTGCTGCTCCCGTACCTCGAAACAGCTGACAGGAGGCTTCAGGGCAACGATTATTACTTTACCGGCTCGTACTACAAGACTTTTCGGCTTGCCGCACTGCAGGAAACCTGTCTGTAATGCTGTTGCAGCAAACCCCGAGCTTCCCGCGAACAGACAGGCGTGCCCAACGAGGGCGCGCCCTCATGCCTGGTGAAGGAGTGAGAGAAGGAGAGAGGGAGAGAGGGAGAGGAACAGGGAGGGAGACAGAGAGCAAGAACAGGAGATTGTTTTTGACTTGCCATGTTCGTGCGTGGACCGTGTGTGGGCATGACCAAGGCTTGTTTTGATCCTGTATGCAGAGCAGAGAGATGGTTGGATTGCCGTATCGAGAACATGCGGGGTCCAATCAACCGAACAGAAACAAACTCGCGGTAATCCCTCCTGTCCACCATGCATCATGCGCATCACGGGTCTTCACGGTTGCGTGGCCGTGGAAGAAAGGACAGGCGAGACCACATGGTCGTGAGGATCAGCAATTTTGAATCCAATGATGCCATTCCCTGTGCTTGTCATGAAGTCTTAATGTGGCGGAATGCTGTTGAGGATATCAACAGCAAGGAGTCTAGCGGCCTGGCGGACGCGAGCAATATTGCCACTGCAAGTTGCAGCTTCCGAGGTTCAAGCGTCGCAGAAGAAAAACCATGGCAGCAAACACACAGCTTCCATGAGGCCGTACCAGGCCAGATACCTTCTGCCCTGATATCGTCAACTCCAACACGATTGAAGCCAGCGAAACACCGAGACAAGTGTCCTAACTTTGCCGGTCCTTACGGCCTTGTGGCCTCGCCCAAAGCGAAGGCAGGAAGATCAGAGCACACACACACACAGAGGTCGCATGCGACTGCTGAGCCTTGCAACATGATTAACACACTTGTGGTTGCGATAAGTTTCTGATCCCATGCCTGTTTAGTTCATCAAGCACATAGCACACTAGCAGACTCTCGCAGCCCTGCTGCTCGTCGACAGTTGAAGTCAGTTTTGGAGTGGTTGGTGTCAGTGCTAGCAGCATGCCGCAGCTCGCAGAAGCACTCTGTGTTTGTTTTGCTGTCTGGGTCGAGTGTGACCTCACCTGTCTGTTCCCAGTTGTGAGTGCCGCTACCAGATGCCAACATGTACCAATGTTTGCGGGGCGGAAACTAGAGAAATAAGTCGACTGCCAGTGGAAAACTAAGCAATTGTCGTTGTGATGGCAGAGGTATGGATCCGTTGGCACAAGCCAGCATGCCACGGCCTAAGCAGTTCTGATTCTTGGTTTGCCGCAGCAGTACCGAAGCGCATTGTCATGACTCCCCCATTCGGTTTCGGAGTCAGCGTAGGGTGCCGTGGCAGGTAGCTTAACCAAGTTGAGCTGAGAGACAATGTGGTACCGCTCGCTCATAGGTTGGCTTATTTCATGCCGCAAGAGACTGTCCAGGCTGCGACGGTCTCAGAAGTGGGTTTACAGTTGACATGTCATACTTGGTGCAGTCTGCCGAAGTCCTTGCCGTGGTGCGAGATTTCCCATCCTTCACATTCGGAGTATGTTCTGGTCGGTTTCTTGCTTGACACATTGTTAAGATTACTGTCCATGTATGGGCAGCCTCACATTCCCTCACTTTATAATATGTCATTGCTTCTTCGGTCCGATTTCATTGGGGTGTAAGTTTCTGTCACAAACCTTTCAGACTTGCGTGCCCTTGCATTGCGAGACTCTTGATGATGGCACGGCAGACAGAGAGAGAGAGAGAGGGAGAGAGGGGAACTTCCCCTTCGCCATAGCCCTGGCGAAAGAAAGAGAGAGAGAGAGAGAGAAAGACGAGCGTCCCGTCAACAGTCGGGCTGCTCCCGCGGGGGCATGCCCTCAGGCCTGGGGAAAGAAAGAGAGAGACCTTTCAGACTTGCAGAACTACTCTGTTCGACATGCCACGTTGATTTGAGGTGACTGGGCCCCCCGTGAAGGCCAGTGGCGGTACTGATGCAAGTCTCCTATGGCTCTGAGTGCGGAAGTGGCTGTCCAACACCAGTTCAGCGACATGCGTTTTTTGGTTCAAGCCAGTGTCGATGCGCAGGCAGCCCCAGTCCCAGAGCTAGTTTCATGTCGCCCTCGCTCGGACCGCAAAGGAGTGGCGAACCATTGCGCCCAGTGACTCCGTTCTTCAGTGAGGGCGAAGCCAGCGATGCACATAGCACAGCTTCAGCCTCGCCCGTACGGCAAAGGTCGGCAGGATCGCCAGGATCGCCCGCTGGCGTGCACTCACCAACATCTCTCACCTCCGACTCTGCCCGAAGACGTGGCAGCATTGTCAACGTCCGTGCAGAGTTTATAAAGGCTCGCAAGGAAGATGAGCCAGAAAGGATGCACACTCAGAAGGAGAAGTATCGCAAGATCGGCATAGACGTGATGACAAACAGCTATATTTCGAACCTAATGGCTGCAGTTGTTTTGTGCCTTGGTTGCATTTTTCCCTTAGTTGTTGGTTCTGGGATGTTCTACGACGGAAACGTTCAGAGGGCTGAGGGCTGCTTGGTACCTAAGGCTGGATGCTTACTGCACCTGCGCAGACATCGATGCGAGAGCCGCTGGGGAAGAGCCCGGGCTGGAGCTTGCGATTCTCTCAGATACTTGTCTGGCCCTCTACACCTTGGAGCTTGTGGTGCTGACCTGTCTACAGGGTTGTTCTGTCTTCAAAGACTGGCTCGTTCTCCTGGACCTTACGATTGTTCTGTGCGGTTACTTGGAGCTGTTTCTGAACTTCCTGGCTCCAGGCGATTTAGTTGGGAACCTCGGCATCCTGCGCGCATTGCGGCTTGTCAGGATTGTTCGGCTGATGAGGCTTCTGCGGCGGATACGTGCCCTCCGCGAGCTGCACAAGCTAGTGACAATGATGGCTACGTGCCTGAAGGCATTGCTTTGGTCCTTTGTTTTCTGTTTCGGCATAATGACCGTTTGGGCCATGCTCATGGTGGCTTGAACTGTCGCAGCAACATTTTACTTATCTTGCTTTGCATTATGGATGCTGCAAGTTCGAATTTCTTAGCTAGTTCCTAGTCCAGATTTCTGCCAAGGTAGAGATTGTTCACCCAATCATCCGCGATATGACCTTTGAGCAGTGCGATGATTGCAGCACAGCAGTAGCATCCGTCATGCGTGCCAACCTGCTCCTGTTTAAGACCGTCATTGCCGGCGACAGTTGGGGTGATATTGCCGTGCCGGTTATTGAATCTAACCCACACACTGCCTTTATTTTTATGGGGTCACTGCTGACACTTGTGTTTGGCGTGTTGAACCTTGGTGGTCCTTGAGTACATCCTTTGAACCGTTGCCTTTTGACGTTTCTGTTTTCCGGGTTGATCCGCGATTGTGTCTTAGCATATGCACTTCAGCTTATACACCGAAAGAACAGCTGAGGAATCTCATTGTTGCCGTGGTATCTTGGCTGATGACAATCGTTTGCAGCCAGAGGTTGCAGCACGAACCATGTAGATAAAGGTAAGGCATGGTGAGGGCAGGGTTCTCGCAGTATCGTATAGTGATGCTTAGTGGAAGTGCCTTGCTCAACAGGTTGTGGACACATTTGCAGAAGCTCGCGAGCAAGATGTGTTGAACCTGGCACAAGAGTTGGACCAAAACGTAGAAGATGACAGAAAAAATCTCCAAAGGCTTTTCAATCGAATAGACGCCGACGGAAGCGGCCGTCTGACGCTAGACGAGCTTATAGAGGGGGCCCGCAAGGATCCCGAACTTCAGAGCCGACTGCGTGTCATGGACATTGATGAAGTGGACTTGCAGCAACTTTTCGAGATGATCGATGTGCACGGAGAGGGTGCAGTCGAGGCACAGGAGTTCATTGCACCACTCAGCAGGTGGGTGCATGAGTCGAAGACGGCCCCCCGATTCATCAAGTACAACATGGTTCGAACGATGCAGAACCAAGAAGAGCTTTTTGACCTATCTCGAGATTATTTCGATTTTTTGGCCATGCGAGTCGACAGCCTGTCGGAAAGTCTGCAGAAACTTACAGAGGCCCAAGGGTTTCAGACGGGCGGCCGGCCTGCAGCCGAGTCCCAGCATCAGACGTGTGATTCGGACCATGGCACGGCCACTGGTGAGGGATGCATCGAGGCCCCAAATGCCTCTGTGCGCCTTGGATGTCTAACAGAGTACCCACAGCTAAGGGCTAGGATCCTCACATGTTCACACTGCACCTTCTCCGCCGTCTGCCGAGGAAGTCTCAGCCGCAATTGCTTGAAGCTCCGACAGAGCCCTCGGCTGTACACGGACGTGAGCATGTCTCCGGCCTGCGAAAGGAGCAGGACAGCCTCAGCATCAAGTATGGTGCGAGAAGATGTTAGAAGGCGTCAGACGAGTTAGGCGCATATGAAGCATCATACATGCTACTATCAGTTTGTTCGATCGGTGTCGCTCGCTAGATGGTTTCTTTCTGCACGGTCTGGATAGCTTGATCATGTCAATGATCCGGCATGGTTTGTGATGCAGTTTGACGAAAGGGATCTTCAAGCAACCTCGGGCCAACTCATAAACAAGTACAGCATGGGTGAGGTGTGCGAAGCAAAATTCTGTGTTGCCAAGTTCTACGTCCCCGCAAGGACTCCCGCAACAGCAAGGATGCCTGTGCCGGTGCGACTTCAGCGACACTGCATATGGCCGATGCGATGCAGACCTTGGAGCGATTCGTTCAGAAGGCCACAGAAGAATCTCTGTTACTAGGCCGTACTGTATCATACATGTGCGCTCAGAGATGGGGTGTTTGCAGAAGTTTCATGAGCCCATGCCCATGCCTTTGCTAAAGACGCGAGTGGGTCGACGGGACTGATGCCACTGCAAGTTGCCGGCTTGCACGCACTGCATCCGAGGAGGAAGACTGTGATGCTGATCGAGCAATCGCTGCAGGGCACAAATCTTGACGAGATGCTGTCCAGAGCCTTGACGAAACGTGCACGTGCGAAGTCTGCCAAGCATCGGGTGTAGTTTGGCAACGGGCCAGCCAGTAAAGGATGTGACAGCGCTGAGTGGATGAAAGTTCAACCTAACCGTGTGGCAGTGTGGCAACGCTATGGAATTCTAAAGTTGAGAGCAAACGAATCAGATTAGGTAGGTGATGCCGGTGCTCCTCGTGTTGTGGTGCACATTTTCGACTGAATTGCATTCTCGCCACTGTCCCACTCCGGCCGTGTCCGCCCAGGATGCCGGATGCTTTGTAAAGCGCAATGCTGCTCGAAGTGGATGGAACACGCTCATGCTCGCTCCCGCCACAGTGCCACATGCATTTGGGGATGTACATCGTTTCGAAATCCCGCCGTTGAAACCCGTCTTCGCAATCGCAGTGCAAGGTGTATGTTGCTGTGCGAGTCGTCTTCCCCGCGAAGTCCCGTGCCTTTCCCTTTCCAATTCGTGCCCACAGTACCATGCATGTTTCGAGTGCGCCTCGAGTTTCCGCCTCCCCACATCGTGCTCCCGCCACAGTCTATGCAGAGATACAGAGCCTCGTGCACTTCCTGATTCATCGCTACGACGTCTCGCTCAGTTCGCAAGGCTGCAAGAATTACTAGGCGCAAAGCTATACAGCGATAGACGTGGATGCGCACACGCTTGCGGTGGCATTGAGCAGAAAGGTTTTATTTTTGTTTTGTCATAGTCGTACGTAGTCCTGCGCTGCTCCGTGCACCGGGGGATCATAGTTAATTATGTCTAACAGTCTTACCCAACAGAGCCTGAAGCAAAAACATATTTCTATACCACTCCCCCACTTCATAAATTATGCTTCGCCACTGTCCTCACATCACGTCGGGGTGAACATCCTGCGTAGCTTGTACTGTTTGAAGAGGTCTGTGCTGGAATAGAATGGTTGTACATGCCGTGTTAGGCTGCACCTCCTCATTCTCCGACACCAAAAATAACATCCCATCTCTGCTCCTACGACATTGTTGGAGAATGAAATCGCATCATGTTCGCTCCATGCTCCTTTCTGTATCTGTCTTTTGCCCAACTCTCACATGCCACATTGAGCCCACGATTGATTGTGCAGTAAGTGTCGTCACGAAGCAACAAGGATTCGAACGCCCTCATTGGCCTCGTGCCAGACACGGCCGCGGATCTTCACGACGTCCGGACGACGATGGCTTGGAGCGTGTCGATTGGGTGGGGTCATCGTTCTCTAGGCAGGAATCCCCCGGCCGGGCTGACAGATTTGACAGGCAGGTGTCACCTGGTCGCTCTCTAGGCAGGCTTGGGCTTGGGCCCCCGCGAGAGTCTCTTGCGAGGTTCTCCTCCAAAGACAGATCCTCCTCCAACCCGGGCTCTCAAAGGACATCACTAGAGGGCAGGCGAGCTGCAGGAACCGCTGGGCACCGGAGCCGGTCTAACAGTTCCGAATCGTCGATGAACATGGGTCCGATCGGGACGATAGGAGCAACCTAGATCAGGAACTGCCCATGGAAACTGGAATCGTCGAATGTGCAATCCTGTAGTAATCGTGTGCTAGGTCCAAAACTGGACCCAAGATATGTTCTGCACCGGCCTCAACACCTAAGGTGTTTGTGGACATCCGGTTTCCCGGTGTTGCATTGCACGCAGCACGAAAATTGAAGTAAGGTTTGCGTAATTGTCGTGTACTCGGCGCATGTCACAGATTCCGATCTCAAATCTGCATGTTTTCGCCATGGGTCATGCTCCCTCAAATCTCTGCTGTAAGCTTCAGTCTGAAATTCACTCTGCATCTTCAGGTATATCCGAAGAGGTCGCCTACTGTTCCTGGCCCGATCCCCAGCAGTTGCGCGAGCAAGGGGGTCAAGTGGTACTGCACAGTCACACGGTAGAATATGAGTTCAGAAGGCGGCATACTACGGCAGGATAGAAGATTCTGTGTGTGGGCAGCAAGGCTTTCTTGCAACCGCACACCCCGTAAGAACCTCCACCATAGCAGGACGAACCACCGGCATTCTGGGAAGCATGTCTTGGAAGTAGACATAAATATGCTGACACCGGAAGCGTTCTTTTAGTTTCTCCGTGCGTAGTGGTGAGCCTTGGCAGGGACAGTGAAGGCCAGGGGCTACACTTGAACAGCAGGTAGCAGTGACTCGCGACGCAACAGCGGCCCCCTGCTTCCTCTATAGAGAATGATGCTCTCATATGCTCTCCACTCCATCGCAGAGAATGATGCGACGGGAGGATAGAAGACAGGCACCGCGGTGCGACAGCTGACAGAACACAGCAAAGAAACCCAGGCCACAAGAATCATTTCTGGAAGCAGGGTCGATTTGAGTTAGACGGGACACTACAGTGGCTCGCCGGGTCGAACAGGACCGTATCGGAGATACAAACCCAGCTCGGTTGGTAATCATGATCCCCGAGGTAGCCAAGAGTTGGCCACCCAGCTGCAATATCGCCGCCCTGGACGAGTGTTCTGCTACAAGTTTGTCAGAGGGTTAGTTCTTGAGGGGATGCAATTGTGTGATGCAGGATTGCTTGAAATCTCGCAGTGCTGCTTCCCAGCTGATCTGCAGGGTCTGGGTCGAAGAAGGGTTGAAGAAAGGGAGCAGTGCATAAATAATACAGATTTTCTTCGCGAGTGAAGAGAACTTCGCTGGCAGTTGGACGAGGAACAACGAGAAGTGGAACAATCTGTTTCACGTTGCACCTGCGGTCGGCAGGCACCTGAGCTTGGCAGCATGCCGGAAACGACCCTGGCGCCCCTCGACAGCAAGAGAGCTGCATCATGAGTGCAAGCCTTTCTCTAAAATTACGCAGCTGCTGCCGATGAACTGCCCTGTGAAGGGGAGAGAGCGTCAACAACTGAAGCAGGGGCCAAAAATCAACCATGATCACACGAATTCAAGTAGAGCAACGAAAACTAAAGCTCAGAAATGCGGCCAATTACTTCCCTGCAGCCTGTGAGCACTCCGACACTCCGACGACTACTACTACTACTACTACCACAAAAGCTTGGAACCTGGCCCTTGGGTTCCATTCACTACCTGGTGCCCTCAACGAAGGCATTGATTGAACTTGGCTTTGAGTGGGCTGTCTCCCAAACTGGCTTGATTGAACCTTTGGGTTTCTCGTCAGAACCTTTGGGATTCTCGTGAGGACGGTCGTAGTGATGACTTCAATTGCAGACTGAACCATCATTTGGCTGGTCCCTGGGATTTTTTTTTCATCCATTCGGCCCCTCAGCGTGGAGCTCTCCACTCAAAGTGGGTCTGAGATGGCTGCAATGACTGATATTGTTATATATTGTTCTGAGAGGGGCCACAAAGTCTAGTCTTGGACAGTCGGAAACTTTGCACTTGGCCTGTGTGCCAGTCAATTCTGAATTCATAATTGATAATTTGTAATTTGTAATTCATGTAATTTGTAATTCCTCTCACGGCATTTTGCCGATCGCATGCACCGGGATGTCAGCTCCCTTCGCTGTGCTGCCTCCTGGTTGTGTAGTTGAAACCTTGCTGAACCTGTCGTAATATGCGATGGTCGTGAATTCACTGGAACTATGGCAACATCTGCCCTGCTTCGCGTACTCAGCCATGCAGGAGGCACTACTACTACTACTACTACTACTTCCGCCACTACTACTACTACTACTACTACTACTACTACTACTACTACTAGTATGAGTTGCAGCCCCTTAGTCCTCGCAGTGCTGTCGACGATGGACAAAAAAGTACTACTACTACTACTACTACGGTTTGGGAATTGTGTGTTGTTTCTGCGGCTTGGTGACATGACAACTGTCGGACTCCTGATGTGACTTGCAATTGTCAAGACCTCGCGGAGCTGTCACAGGCGTGCCATGCGAGTGACAAAAAACTACGACTACTACTACGCTGCCAACATGGCTGGAGAGTCTAGCCGGGCGAACTTGCTTGTTGTAGTATGCCATGCTGGTTGGGGTTCGTGCAATTAAAAACCAACTCCTCCTGAACAGACGTGTCTGCATCAGATTCAGCTGGACTCATCCTGAAAAGGTGTATCTGCATCACAATACAGTGTGACCTGGTGGATACACTTGTCAGCTGTAACCTTGATGGATACAGTTGCCAACTGT